>BGPR01019063.1:8530-29863 GCA_013235015.1 Araneus ventricosus | reverse complement strand
CTGATGATGCGTACCATTTTTATATCTAGCTATTTTAAGTTAGTATTGATATCAGTTGAAATTAACGGAACATACAGACAGACAGACTTCCCGTGGATAATTTGTTAAAATTTGATAAAACCTACTACAAATTGTGTAAAAAAAATTCATACCAAATTTCATCCTCATAGCTCTCTAATACTTTTTAGTTGTGTTCACACAGTGTTTCTCAGTCTCACAAACATTGGAGATTCGTCAAAATCTCGAGTTCAGTGAATTGAGGTACGTTCAAATATTACGTAAGCATGTTTTTAGCCTTTTGACCCCTCCTTACCTGTCAGCAAAAATAAGCAAATCGCAAACCCCCCACTCATAATTACGTAAGCATACTGCACAACCCCCCCCCTCCACGTTCTTTTTATTTTACAAACGTATAACAGTAACAATCTAATTAAAAAAATTTTTGGGGACTTAATTCAGATAAAACCTAACTCAAGCAAAATGGGAAAAAAATGTAAGAGGTTACTTACAATTTCAGGTTTAAACTTACACAAAATCAAGTTTAATTTTCTCCTCAAAATTTAACTTTCAGTAATTTTTTTTAAAATTAGGTATTTATTACCAAGGATTACAGAATTCAGGAAATAAAAGTGCAAAATATTAAAGCATCCTCATACTCCCCTTGTCAACAAAATAAACAAATCTGTTCCCTCCCCTTGGGTGCTTACATGACATGTCTTGGACATATTTTCTTTGCTTTGAGAAAGAGTAAAAATAAGCACAATCACCCTGGTTGTTCATGACAAAGGGCAGCCTGAAAATAGATAGGAGGAAGCTTCTGTGGTTTCCCATACTAGACACTAACATTTAATTTACTTTTATTTAGAATTTTATTGATCTATTGAGGGGCTTAATTTCAAGCAGAGTCAACTTGTCTTTTCCCACTTGTGGGAATTTTAACACTCCTTTAACTCGACGTTTTCTTCTCATTCTGTTTCACGTTGAGACTCTTCATTGAAAAAACCTCTACCCCATCCTGGAGTGTGGAATGAAATGAGGATCCTGCCATCAAGAGATTATTTTTTTTGCTTTGCTTATTCACTTGCCTGTTGCTTTTCAAACAACATTAAATTAGTTTTTTCAAACATCTGCTTTGAGAGAAAGTGAAAATGACATTTTATTATCTAGGATTTCGAATGAAGGGGACTGCCACTGTTTTTGAGAAATGCTCTGTTGCACAACCATCACTAGATGGGCAATATCAAATCTATTTTTTCTGAGGTTGAACTTTAAACTCTTTTCTTCTTGTGAAAAAGAAACTGAGATTACATTTTTTGTGTACTAAAATAATTTTCAGATGATTTAGCCCTCATTGGTGACATTCCAAAAGAGATATCAGCACCTTTCAATTTTTCTAAAGACTCTTTTTTACCCTCTAACAAAATTTATGGGTGAGCAGACAGCCATTTATGAATATCTGAAGGGTAATTAACATGACAAAACACTAAATATCTGCATTATTTCTTCCTGCTGAAAGATTGTTTTATAAAAAAAGTTGCAACAATTTGTAATGGTGGGTGTTTTGCAGATCACCTAGGTAAATAAACTTCTCAGAAAACGTCAAAAAGAATTTCTAATTCATTTTAATTTCCGTTGACGAGGAGCCTCGGCAGTGGACTATCAATCCAAATCCTGGGCCGAGCAGTTTCATCACTGTTCCGGAGCCTGGCATCGTTTTGAGGGGTCCACAAACGAGGAAGGTCTTTCCGCGCATTACGTCATATTGAACAAATTCAGAAACTTTCCACTTCACCACTTGGTTTTAGATGATAAATTTATTCTCTGAAATGGTAAAGTATACTCAGTAACCATGTTAGCTGAATATTTTTTGCGGTCAAAATACTAAGCGAACAAATTATTATAAAAACTACAAAACTTTATAAATTCTTGATTTTACATGATTTGGTATCTTTAGTAAACAACGACATAATAGAACAATTTTCCCCTTGAGAAGGAGATTATACGAAACAACTATAGAGGTTGAGCAGCGTATTTAATAATGAATGAACCCTTAACATCGCTTTTGTTGACCGATTGAAGATCGTAACTCCATCCGACGCACCATTTCATCAGTAGCGGCAGTATTTGAAGCGGATTTAAAAAAATAAAAACCACTTCATTCTAGTGTTGTTATAGGTGTTGATATTTGCCTTAGTGTGGTTTAGTACCCGATAACTGACGGATGAGTATTTCATATGAGCAGAAATCTTGACGGTTAAATGCTTTATACCTTAGTGGTGATAATACCCTGAAAAGAATGCTTGGAAATTGAGAAAATAGCCACAGCTGTACAAGTTTCAAAAGTACCAAGTTCATTGAGCAAAAATATGCCAATCACCTTCGACCAAAGAATTCTTCCTCCATCTTCTGCCATAAAAAAATGCATCATGTTCTGGAAGAAAGACAATTGTACTATTTGTCTCCACGAGAATGTTACCCAGGTAACTGCTTCGTTGAAGGCGGTCAGGTAGAACCTGGTTATGTTGGAAAACCGGCTGGTGGAGAATCCGGTGGAGTCAGGGGTTTTTAATTCATTCCTCGGCACCAGTTCAGACGGTAAAACCAGCAGTGTAGGTCTCCCCAATTTTACGTTTGCAAAAGGTATGGTTTCCAGCCACCCCGCCTGGTGAAATTTAACTACCTTAAACCAAAATTCAAGCTGACTATCGGAGGGTTTTATTGCCAGATTATATTGATTGCTGTAAAGTATTTATTCCAAGAGATGAAAGTACCTATTAAAACACATCTCCACGCTTCTTTTTTTTTTACTCTTCCTCAAAGATAGTGTGTCCTTCCACTGCTGGGCGACAGATCCGAGTCAGAAAAACAACTCCAGAAACTATTAAATTTCTAGAAATTTGGTATGTGTGATCTTCTCCATGTTTATATAGTTTCTATCAATTTTTGTTAAATCGTCTGTGTCAGTGCATATTGTAGAGCAAGATGGCTTTCTATGACTTAAAATAAGCTGGTGGATGACCATTTGGTACTGTACATCTGTCTAGATGTGGACATCAATTTAGGACCAAGAATAAATCAAAGGGTTGATGGTGTCAGACTATATAGCGGGTAAAATAACTAGGAGAAAAAAATTATTATTAAATCAAACTTTGTGGAGAAAAGACAATTTACCATGAATTTCATACGAGATTCAGAGAAAATAATGAAAAAATTCTTAAAAGTTAAAATACACTAGGGAGGACAGATTTTCTGAAAAATGCAGGTACGATTATACATGGGTTAGGTATTAAATCAAAATTACTTATAGAAGAGATGTTCTAATAGTGAAAACAGTTAAGAGAAAATAAATAAAAAAAATTAATTCAAAATTTAATACTACCAGGAGGTTAGATTTTCGAAAAAAATACTAGAATTTTGGAGTTATACAGAATTTAAAAATTATTCATTGATAAAACCTACTTATGAAGGAAAGAATATTTTATGGTATGATTGGAAAAAAATAAGCGAGCATTCATTTAGCCCTTTGCAAGAGACGGTATAAAACCAAGACCTGGAAAACCTAATTAATTGACATAAATTTTAGATTCAAAATAGTGTTTCCACCACAGCCTCATAATAACAAAGTGATATACAATTAGCCAGGTACTAAGTGGTATAATATTTTATTTTTAACATTTTTGTGACTCAGCTCCCTCCCCACACCAACTCAAGTGGATGGGTTAAACAACTAGAGCAGTAAAGTGACTTTTGCAGTACTTTCAGGAAGGGCTAATTCTCCTTATGTGATTTCATGCCAGCTAGCATTCATCAGGACATTTCTGGGATGGCCCATAAATCAGTTCTTATTACGGCCAGAGGCAAAATATTCAAATCATTTATAGAAATAACGCGTCGTTGATTGATTGAGTACAAATCTTTGTACATAGATGGAGTATGGTTTCGCTTTTATCTTGAACCACATAGGTACATGATTTTGCGATGAATGTCGTTAATGTCAATGTCCAAACCTCAGATGAAACTGTGAGGCTACATTGAACCTGAAATTCTGTTCGTGATTCTAAGCACCTTGGTGGAAAACTTTTCCAGGGTTGTCTTCAAGGCAGACTTTCTGAAAGTATCGGCAGCAGTTTGAATTACAAATTTCAATGAAATACCGGATTGATCAGTATGATTCTCTTGTTGATCACTACACTAGCGTATTCTATTGGCGTAGAGAAACTAGCTTCTCGCATCAGCCAACGATTTTCTTATTTGCTGGTTCAGGCTTCTGTTCCGGTTCATCCACATGCGCGAAAAGGTGCATGAGGTGGAAGGCTAACGTGTAACTGGCACACAAGCATTATGGACTGACAAAAACTATATTATTTCCAATAATTTGCGCTTTCTTCAAAAATTTACGAACACGTGGTCGATGTACTCGGAAGCCCAGTTTCTTTACCAAGCCTTGTTCTTCTTACTTGAAGCTTTCCTCTGTTTAAATGCTTCCCATTGATAGGAGTCTGTTTTCATACGTATCAAGTATAAAACCAAACTGATCATGCTCATAATCTTTTGTCCGAAATAGTGGTTCTTGCAATTCTCTACTTCGGGTATTTCTATGACCAACGTTCAAACATTGCATTCGAGATAATGCCCACATCTTGGCTTTGGCGGAAGCCGATAGCAGCATATAGGTCGGAAATGCAAATCGGTCAATGTTTCCTTTGCGGACTTCAAAAACTTTTGCTCTAGATGTGACTGGGGAAATTCCATTGCCTCACTTCCATTATGGAGGGATGGAAGGATCAAGCAGGCGACGAAAAAAAGGGATTTGCCTGCTCTGGTTGTTGAACCGGACTGATTTGGCATGGGGAGGATCAAGGGCCACAAAATCTTCTGAAATGTACGTACCATGAATGCCAACCTTTTCTCATACACGGACTGGTCAGTATTTGATAATTTTACGGCCGCTAGGGGACATTGTTATATTTTAGATTGGTTTAATTTAATAGTATTTTGAATTAGTGTATTTTAACATTTTTAGTAGTTTTATAAAAATATTTGACCTAATAAGGTAAATACAGATTTACACCAAAAAAATTGAATATAGGTGGACAAAATTTTAGCTCTGCAGAACATTGGAATCACAAATTTGTTCTTTACAATTCCCTCTGGGGTAATAGGGGCATTTTCAGAGTGTTTTCATATCTCCTTCCGTTGTTTTTGTTTGCTTGTCACGAAAACCCTCCCTACACACACAGATAGGTTGTCGGAAATGGGATTTAAACAGACGCTCTGTTGGCCAATCTCGGGGGTGTTAGCATGATTTTGTCCGAACACCGGCAAGATTGTTGTACTCAGAACGTAGTTTTAAGGCCATCGTCATTTGCAATCTCCAGCGGTTGATCGCTAACTTGCAGAGACGTTCTTTACATGTACGTTGTTGACAAATACTTAAAGTCATTCACAGTTCATTGGGTCTTTTGTGGTTGGGAAATGGCACTCATTATCTTTTTAAAGGCAAGGTGAGTGATCGTGACAACTGGGAATGAATGTTCAGGCTCAGTCTCGCCTAAAATCTCTAATGTCTGAAAGGCGTCCAGAGTACTCTGTTCTACGCTGTCCCCGCAACTCCCAGTTTTGGCTTTAAATGCAGCTACTTTGTCTGCTTAAAACAGTTGTCATTTTTTATAAGAGGCACAGATTGAGCTCAATGAACAGGCTGAATATGTCACTGGGTATTCGGGTTGCGACCCATACTTTGTCACTGAAATGTACTTTGCCCGCCAGGCTTCAAGCACAATATATACGTACACCTTAGCACTGTTAAACATGAGAAAGTACCCGGTGTGAACAGACAGAGAGCAATACACACCTTCTCTTTACTGGCTACACAACTCCCACTGCCTTGCTCAGCTCCAGACACAGGCGGCTAGAATTGGATTCGAAAAAGAAAGAACCTTTTTTAACAAATACAAGCACGAATTAATTATAAAGAAAATCATCTGAATGTAGGTTGGTATCAAATTTTGGACCAAATCCGACAAAGGGTTGACTGACTGTCTGTATAATTGCAACATCTCAGTTTTCCGCTCCGAAATGATCGCCACTGATATGGCTTTAGACTTTGTTCTGGAACATCAATTATTCGGTGAGATACGGATTCTCTCGGACAGCCGAAGTGTTGTCCAATATATTGATAATTGAAGAGATATTAGTGACCGGACGGGAATGGATATCTTTAACAAACTCAAGACCCCGTGCAATTCTTGTGTTCTTCATCTACAATGGATACCATCACATGTAAATTTAAAATATAACGATATTGCTGATAATCTTGCTAAAGAAGGTACTATCATGCCTCAGGCCTATTGTAGAACCCTTGACCTACCTTGAGTTATACACAAGAAGAAAGGCCTTTGTTAACATTTCTTGGAGGCATCCTCCAGTTTATTCATGATATCGTAGTGAAGGCCCCGGTGCTACTATACTTTTTAAGGGGGATAGGAAAGACCAAACAATTTTGGCTCGCTTCTCATCCGGTCACTTAAAAACCCTCAGATTCTCTCGTGGTGATAAGAGGTTCAATATCTGCACAAAGTGCAACATGACGGAGGCCACTCCGCAACATCTACTTGACTGTGTTGTCTTGGTGTTTGATGACCTGCTTAAGCCACCGGATTTCTTGTTGGAGGTGATGAAGGCGAACGACCTCATGGATCTGATCCGATTCAGATCAGAAGGATTAGAAAGAAGAATAATATAACTTACTACATACTTCTGAACGTAATACTTCTTTAAAAAATACTTTGATAAATGCATTGTGTTTTTAAATGTTACAGCCATTGGTGTAGTCGCAAAACAAGCAATGCCGGAACGTTCTAACCTGAATGACAAAAACTCTGACATCTTACAGGTAAATGGAATCTTCTGCTCCAAAATTACTATATTACAAGTCCGGAGCACGTCTTGCTTTTCAAGGTTCGAGAGTCCCTCGATTTTTGTCCATTCTTCTCTTTATGAGCAGAGCATAGAGGTAGAGGGAGCTGCATTCGCTCAACATTAATTTAATTTATACAGAAATGCACAATTGCGTTGCGTTTTTAAATGTTACAGCCATTGGTGTAGTCGCAAAATAAGCAGTGTTGGAACGTTCTAACCTGGATGACAAAAATCGCGCTGTTTCGAGCGATTTCACAGCGTTTGTTTCGTCGATCGCGTTTTCGCAGTTTTTTCTTATTTGTTTCTCTTGGGAAAAAACAACAACAACAAAGCAGTGCCGGAACGCCGTTCCGGTGCGTTTCGGCTCCGTTACACCCAAAGTTACAGCACTCCAATGGTTACAAAGCGCGAACCGCTACTGAATATGTTACACGTTTTTGAACGAAGAAAAGAATTATAGCACTTTTAAACCGAACAGTCGATACGTATTTTATTTTAGTTTCAGCTTTTAATGCATGGCCTGAATGAAAAAGGAGAATTAGTGATTTTTTTTCATTTAAAGGCAATTACGAAATTTTTTTAAAACAGAAGAGTATTTTCTGGGTTTGAATATGCAAAAATGCTAGAAATTCTTCGAAAACATGCTTAAGGTAAAATTCAGAATATTTAAAAATTTATTTCGTAAAAAATTTTCCACTTTGAATTTACACAATAATTATAATATTTAAAAAGATTTTTCTGAACGAAACATCTTCATAAAAGCTAAAATCATCATACCTTTATTAGAAATGCTATCAGTACTGATTTTTAACTTCAAATAGATTCACTAGATGGCAGCAGTTAGATTATCCATTTTTTTTCAATTCAACAACAAATTATCTTTCATACGTTAACCTTGAAATTGGAAAGAAATAGCTCTCCTGGGTTTTCAAAATAAAGTCTTAACTTAGCTTAGCTGGGACTTAACTTAGCCCTATTCCCAATCGTTATTAACTGAAATTCTCTCGATTTTTAATACAATCTGCCATATTTTATTTACAAATAATTCGAATTATAAACTTATAATTAAAAAATACCTTAGATTTAATTTTTAAAAAATTAGGCTTGATTCTTCTAGAAGGATTCTACTTCCATTAACTAATTTGGCAGACCGTGAAGTCCCTGCTGATCATATTTATTTTTATGATTTTAAAGGAGTCTTGAAGCTTATTTTGAGGCCCACCTGCAATGATTAGAAGTGGAAGACGTGTGAGAAATAATAAATTGATCAGCCTTTCAGTTTCTTTTATCTCCCTCCTCTTGCTTCCCCTTTCAATATCTGGAAAATCACCTCGCCTTGGATTTTGTGAAAAAAATTAAGTCTCCAAGTCTGGAAACATTAAGCGTCCGGAAAAAGCTGGTATGTGCGGCCCAAACCAATGCAAATATTTGCTGAAAGTAGCCAAGATTGTACATGAAAGTTATTTTTAATCATATTTTGGTCAGTTTTCTTTTATCTAATACTGTGTCACTTTCATAACTCTCGTGAAAACGGTGGCAAAGTATTAGATGTAAAATTCTAAGAATTTCTATCCTTATTTATAAATGATTAAAATAACGAAAGTAAATTATTTTGTTACTATTTGATAGAGCATGGCAATTTAATTTCGGGTGAAATTCCCGCGAAAGAGGGGACACCATAGAAAAATATGCAGTCATCCTACATAGTTTCTGCTACAGAAAAAATTCTTTGAATAAATTTCGCTGCTCCTCCAAAACAAAAAAAGAAAGAAAACTATTCTAATCTTTTTTGCTTCGAATCTCAAATTTAATCTGTGTTTGTATTTGACTTAAATATGTGTTGAAAATATATCCAGATATTCGCTTTTAATTTGGATTCTTCATTACGAGTTGCAACTCCAAGCTGAAGCAATTTCTTTAGTTCAATACCCATCCACAGCCAGTTTATATAGTTCTTCATAAATGATATCAATTCGAATTTTATGCAGAGTTTGCGATAAACCCCCTTTGAGTGAAAAAGAGGTGAAAGGACAATTCGGATTGCTTTCTTGTGGGTGACCATAGAAAAACAAAATCATCCAACAGAAAACGTGGAATTAAAATTAAATGGAATTGTAATAGTTTATTCTTCATATGTCCACTTGATAAACAAAATAACCCATTTTAATTCCATTTTGAAATCTAGAATTGCAGAATATTCTTTTGTGTTTTTTAACTGTGTGTGTGTGTGTGTGGATGCAGTTTCAGCTCAAATGTTCCTCATTTGGATTTTTCAATTCAATATGCAGCTCGTAGCTGAAGCAATTTCTTACCCAGTTTCATACAGTTCATCAGGAATGAATCAAGTATAGTGAGAAAAAACAAATTTTGATTCAATTTTCTTTAACCACTTAACTGAATAGTTTTCTTTGCTATCTAATAAGGTGACCCCTCCTGTTTTGGAAAGGGGCCGTCGTTTTCATTCATCTAAGAAGGCATAGGATACTTAAGATGTTTATGGATCCTACATATTTTTTATGTCAAATTATTCAGTATTCCCATCGTCTTTGTCTAAGTATCAATTTGGAATGTACGCAGTTGTTATAAAGTTGCCTTTTGAGAAGCCCTAGAGTCGGTTTTATGGCTTCAAATGAAACAATTTCACTAGAATGTAATACCAGCGATGCGCTCTGTCAAAACAGGGAGAAAAAGTTTAGAAAGAATAAAGTTTGGTAAGAATTTGCCGACTTTTGCAGATTTTATTAATATTAATGAAACAAAATTGAATATTTATTTTAGTTTAACTGAATAGGCTTCTGGATAGGCTTTACAAAAGCTTTCTTTATGAGTTCAAGTTTACAGTTAATTTTATTTATCAAGATGAAAAATTACAGGAGAGAATTTTCTAGGATCTGTATTTAAAATAATTGGCAAAACTAGAGAATCAGTCGAAACAGCTGGACCAATTTCGATTAATTTTTAATTCAAATTAAAGCTTATGACCCCTAGATATGCCATCGATGGTCGCCTGCCCCCACCATCTCCATTTTGAAGAGAAATAAAAGATACTTCTCCGATGTGGGTGTGCTCCATTCCCCATCTCTATGCCCATCAGGCAAGTCCCCAACCACTAGACGATTTCGACAATATTTTTCTCTTGTGATACTGTATGACGTTTAGGATATAATAATAACTGTAATTTGACCTTTCCTTACGGACATACAAATGTGGTGCCAGACTGACGGCAGCTCCCGTCATTCCCGCCAACTGCGTGGCGCCTCTAGCGGATCTAAGCACAACTCATCAGTACACGCTCTGACATCGAGACACGATGCAGAAAAATGACACTTGCTCCAACAGACGCTTCTAACGACGAGAAGATGTAAAATCCTGCAGCGATTATTTCTTTGTGTTCTTGTGTTTATCATCTGCAAATAGCTAATCATTTCATTTTATTAGTCATCTAACTGTCATTTTAATCCATCATTAAATCTTTTCATTTAAAAGAAGTTGTTTTCAGTCGGCCATCCCTGATACCCACACAAATATCGAGCCACTGACAGTTCCGAAGAACGCCAGCAAATTCGAGTGCAAAATTTCTTCACAAAGTACACTGCTTCATAGGAAAATAATGTTAAAATATCCAACACAATTTCAAATTCCTATACGCACTTGATAAGTGCTTTTTCGTCTCCCTGAAACGATATTGATTACCATGAATATTTCTTTCATTTAACGAATTATTAAAGCGAGTCTGGAAAAGTCTTCCCAGAATTTTGCCAATGGTCGGGAGGAGGCTGACTGGTCGGTAGGTAATAAAAGGATGTAGGATCCTCGCCCACTTTCCGAAGGAAGATCTTACCCTGTCTCAAGCATTTTGGGACATAAATGCAATAAAAACACTTATTAAAACCCAGCACTTATTAATAGACTTATTAATAGAATAATGGGGTAAAAGTTTAAAATGGTAAAACCTCAAACATTTATTTTAAAGATTAATTTAGAATTCATTTTTTCAGTGGCATATTTAAAAAATTTAGTCCTAAGACAATTTTCCATTGGTAAATTTTTTGAAACTCCTGTCTGCTGTAGAATTAAACAATAATGATAATTATATTCTAATTTTGTTTTATATCCATTGGAAAATAAAGCTGCAATATTAGAAAATATGGTGCAAAATATGTATTTAGAGAAATGCAGATATTATGAAATTGCAATTAAATCTTCAAAAAATCCACAGATATTGATCAAGTTTAATGATTTTGTGAAAATCTGCTAAATAACTGCAAATTGAATTAAAGACAAAATGCAAAGTCTTACAAAATCTACAGGAAATTTAAAGAAAAAATAAAAAGAAGATTTTATGCAGATTAAATTGAAGAAAAATTGCAGTTTTTTTTCTGTCTTCAAAAATCTGCAGTATATTTAGAGAAAAATATAATAAGTAAATTTACTGCAGATTAATTTAAAGAAAAAATGCTGATTTTTTCTGTCTTTAAAAAAATCTGCAGAATATTTAGAGAAAAATATAAGAAGAATAAAAAAAACGTGAAAAAAGGCGGAAAATAAATCAAAAATTAAGAGAGGGACAAATCAGAGCTGCAAAAAGTTACTAGAATCGGAAGTTCCCACATTGAGCAACGCGCAGCTCTCAATCGGAAGAAAAAGGCAACCCTTTCTCCTATTGAAATTAGAACCCCGAGGCCTGCACTCCGGAGCAGCTCTCGCTTGCCGCGACTTCCTCATTTGGCCTTCTTTTCGCTTTCTCTCGGTAGTCCAATCGTTAAGTAGTTTAATTTTTTGCTCCTTTATTTTTTTTGGGTGCTGATTACGAATCTGTGGTTTGCCACCAAGCATTTTTGTTAGAATTTCAGTTTTAGCCAAAAAACATGACAAAAAATTTTCCCAGTTTTTTTTCTTATAACTTATGCGATTGTACAGACCGACAGACAGTCAACCCTTTGACGGCTTTGGCCCAAACTTTTATACGGACCTATATTCATAACGATAAAACTATGTACCAAATTTCATTCTTCTAGCTATTCAAGTTTTTGAGTTATAGTGTTCACATGACCGCGGACATACAAACAGACAGCCCGTTGACGGATTTTATCCAAAATTTGATAGAAACCTACAAATTATGTTTAAAGACCAGATACCAAATTCCATCCCCGTAGCTCTAATAGTTTTTGAGTTATCGTGTTCACAGACACACACAGACAGACATAATTCCAAAATTGTGTTTTTCGGTCTCAGGGAGGTCTAAAACGTGGAGATTCATCAAAATCTCGAGTTCGAATTTTTTGACGATTACAATACTTTCTCTTCGTATACGAGAAAGTAAAAATAAAGAGCAACAATTGTTATTAATGGATAAAAAGTTCAACTCTGAGAGTAGCCGCCCATGGGTGAGAAACATGAATTGCAGCGCCAAAGTGAACGTGTTAAATGTCGTTTAGTATGCTTGCTTGACAGTACACGAGCTAATCTAATTTTCTGGGTTCCGTAACATGGAAATTTGTGGGAGGAGGGATAATCTACCTGGAACATGATGGCTCCCACAGTAATGGCATTTTCTTCCGCTACTTTCTTGTCTTTTTGCAGGTTGTTGAAACTTATTAGCTTGACCGGTAGCTCTAGGTCTCACCGCCGACAATGGCTTGAACCTTTTAATGGCGTCGATTCTTCGCTCTTCCGTAAAATAAACTTGAACTTGTAGCTTAGAAGTTTCAGCAGCACGGCACATGCCCACTGCTTTTTAATATCAAAGTCAGTCAATGCGCTGCACCATTTTAAAGTTAAAATCGAATTTCTCTCACAACTTTTGCAAGAGAAATAACGTGAAGATGGCGCCAGCAAGGTGCAATTAGATGTTACATGGCATGTCAGTTATTACACTCTATTAAGGCCTTTTATGTAGAAAATGAACAGAGCAGGTATAAGGCCATTCAGTGCAAGGAAAGGAAGTTTAAAATTACGTTTTTAAAGCAGTAATGAATGTATGATATCATAATTTTGGCGAGCAAGCTGTCGCAGAGGGCGGCTATGTAGATATGAAATATAAATCACCCTGTAGAGCGCTAACACACACATTCTCCTTTATAATTAGTAGAAATATAAATCAGATCTTCGGTCTGTGAGCATGTGTTCTTCATACAATTTTATTTAAAGTTAATGTAAATTTCCGTTAATTAAAACTAAAGTAAGATATTGGGTTTTTTCCGTAATATCTTTCGGAAATATAATGGCTTTGAAATTACTTTTACACTATCTTAAAATTAATATATATATACATATATATATATATATATATCAATTTAACTGTGACCATTTTCCATTGTTTTAAGACATATTTAAAAATTGTTTTTATTTTTTATGATTTGCTACAATGCTTTCCATTTTTGTAATGAATATAAAACTTAACTTCATTGTTTTGACGAATGTTTTAACCATATTATTTTTTCAGAGGTAAAAACTATGATTGTCCAACTTTAGTACAATAAATACATCAACTCCAAAATAAATTTTCACTTACTTGCAGTTTGATGTTATACACTTATTAAAATATGTTTCTCAACTCACGCTCATTGAATGAAGTGGGTTTTTTTTGCAATTTAATGTTTTCTGTAGTGAAATATTTTCTCAAATGAGCGAAAAGTATATATAAAATGTATATTAGAAGACAGCCTCATACTTTAGGAAAAAATTAGTCTTTACTTCACCAAGAACGATACTAAATGACTTTTTATGTCTTTTGTAAAATTAGTATTTGTGACGATCCTATTCTGTAATTAATGATTAATTGTATTTTACAAGTTATTAATATTAAATATAAATATTAAGACATCTTATAAGTAAGCTCATCTGCAAAACATACAGTAACGCATCTTTTAGGGAAGGTCATCTTCAAAATATCCATTTATGCATCGTCTACTGAAGCTTGTCTTTAAAGCCTCCCGCTAGGCACATCGATCAGAAATTTCACAAAGCACGTTGTCAGGGTCTCCAGCCCCACTCATCGGGAAAATGAGCATGAAAGCTCCCCTTTCTCCCAGGAGGGTTGTAGGTGATGAGGCATTTCTTCCGTCCTCAGGAAGTTTTGTGCTGTGTGGCATGTAAACATTTTGAAAATGTTTTTTACCATTCATTATTACATGAATGCAATAGCCATGGAAATATCTTCCAAGGCTGCGTGGAACATCCAAAGAACATATATTGCATTCATCACATTTTGTGTTTCACAGAAGGGAAGACAACAAACTGTTATTCATAATGATATATGAATTTTTTTCAATGGCATTGCTTGTTGATGCAGAGGTAGAAGGTAACACTTCCAATTCTGTGGTACTCACATTTATAGATATTTTTCTTTTCGACACCTTCATTGATTACAAAGTTTTCAGCTCACACGGCATTATTAGAATTCTCTATTTTTCTCCCATATCTTGCTTACGTTGGAAGCACACATTCGCTTTCGTTTCGATTGCCTACCTTTTCAATTTACGATGCTTCTACTAACAGTATCCATTTTTAAAAATACACGTAAAGTTTAAAGTATTATTAATACTTACCAAGATTTTGCAACAAAAAAAATAACTTTAGGCTTGATAAACTATACCAGGAAGCAGGCAGTAGTCACGGATGATGATGGCAAATATTAACACTACAACTAGCAGAAAACACGAGGTAGAAGTACACAAACACATCAAAAAGCAGTTAACAGTTACAGTTAAAATCCTCGAAAACTAAAACGTAAAAATATTAATTATAAAAAAAATAAAATGTAAAATAAATCTTGTCTTCTCTTTGTTTACATTTTTGGGTCCCTTTAAATTTTATTTATAAATGCTTATAACATTTTAATAAATTAATTTATACACATGCGGTTTCGTGTATATGATTCATTAAAATAAGCAAAATTTTAATATAACAAAAAATCTATATTTTAGTAAAGTTATGCCTTTTTCAAGGTTCCACGTCCTCTTAATAAGCCTCTATGATTATTTTTCACTCAAGAAAATACTGTTATTGCCAGATATAAATTCTTTAATTGCATTCAAAGAGAAAACGGCAGTGTTGGTTCTTTCAACACTAATTCAAAAGTCTTAGCTAAAGATTGTGATTTCGAAATGCAAGAAAATAATTTAGTAAAAGATCTTTTGATTATCGGTAAAAAAGAAATTTCTTTTAAAGAAAAGTTATTGATTGAATCGGATCTACGTTTGAATCAGGCTGTGCAATACTGCTGAGCAAAAGAATCTATCTATCAGCAAATTCAGATTATGAGTCATCACGAAACATCTGTTGTTAATTCCGTGAAAGGAAAGACAAGCTCGACAGGTTCGTCTGACATAAACAAACGCTGAAAATACAAATCCCTCGTAAATCATGCGGAGGAAAAAAGAGATAAATCAGTGGTAAAGCGTAGATGTTCGAAGTGTTATACGATTCATGCGTTTAGGAAATGCTCCTCTTTCGGTGATCGATACCACAAATGTTATAAATTAAATCATTTTGCAAACCCTTGCAGAAATAAAAAGATAAAACAAGTGGAAAATGCCGTTAATTCTTTCGATTATGAAACCGAAAGTAACGAAATAAAATTAGATTCGGTTGTTGATGAAATTAATTCCGTGTGGAAATAAAATTATATGCATTAATAAAACGAAAATTCAGTGCAAAATAGACACAGGAGCATAAGTAAATATTCTTCAACTTTCAAAATTCAGTATCGTCAAATCGAAATTATAAATAAAAGGAATAAAAGTCTGATATTGTATACAAACATTCATTGAATGTTTTAGGACATCGTGAATTTCTTTGAACATATGGCATGAAGCTCAAGTCTTAGAATTTTATTGTAAAACAAAATTCAAGCTTGTTAATAGACTTGGATTGTTCTGAAAAGGATTTGTAAATTGAAATAAAATGATTTCAATGTTGAAAATGTAGATTTTTTAAAAACGTATGATGATGTTTTCACTGGTAAATTAATCCTTAAAGGATAAAGTTAAAGCAAAAATGATAAAATGTTTACAAATGCAGTACTTGAAAATGTACTTAAACAACAGACATGGTTTATCTTGTTGCTGTTGTGCAAAATCTCAATAAAAAAGTTAGGAGTTCTAAGGATACTCTTCATTTAAATAAGTATATTAAAAGGTAACACCACTCAACCAAGTCTTTCTTCAGAACTGGAAGGATCTAAATATTTCAATTTTTTAGATGTGTCTTGTGCATTTTTACAAATTTCTTTAACCTAGAAGCCGAAATTGCGGACTATTGACATACCTTTTGGGAGATACAAATTTTGCAGATTACCACATGGCTTAACCATCTCACCTGAGGTCTATCAAAAAACCATTGAAAATATATTTACTAGCATCACTGGCATCTTTATTTATATAGATGATATTCTTGTATATGTTGAAACACAGGAAGAACATGATTCTAAGTTAAAATCTATCTTGGATAGAGTTCGAAAACATGGATTAAAGTTATCTAAAGAGAAAAGTTAAATTAGAGTGGAATTTGTTATATATTCAAGTTTTCAACTATCAAAAGATTATCAATCTAGCTGAAAGCTAGTCAAAGCTGAATTACTAGCTGAAAGCTAGTCAAAGCTGAATTACTAGCTGAATTTAGGTAGATGAATCTAGCTGAATACAAAGATGAATCTAGGTCAAAGCTAAATTACAAAGAGTTTTGTGTATTATTACATTTCTAGGTAAATTCATACCAAATCTATCAAATAGAACAGGGATTTGAAGAAAGTTATTAGGGGAAGTAGAGTTCAAACGAACGAAAGCTAATTAAAAATTTAAAAAATGTGATACAGATGCACCTGTCTTATCTTTTTATAACGAAGATAAACTGTCAACAATTTCAGTTTATGCTAGCCAATACGGTCTAAGAGCAGATTTGTTACAAGAGGAACATCCTTTTGCATATGCATCTTCCTCATTAACCTTTTCCAATTGGCGGTACACACGCTGTACCGGTAATTTTTATTCCTTTAACTACGGCTACGGTACAAGTGTTGTACCGAGCATTCGAGTGACAGTTCTTTCCAACTCTTTCTCCTGGAAGGAGTTTCTCGACCCATTCAAGAACGCGAGTTCTATTGTCCGTAGTTGGGTAGGGATATTTTTCGCCAATGTTATCAGTTGTAAGCTCTTATTCAACATTTTTGGCGATGTTTAGGGACAACAAATTCCAAAAATCTGAAAAGTACTCCATTCGATAATTTTACGCTGACGATAAAAGCCGAAATTTTCTTTTCTAGTGTTTGTTTCTTGGATTTTTTAGAATGCCTCAAAATTATCTCACGGATATGGGGATTGAGAATGTGATGAAGAATTTGGATGAAGAAAATTTTGATGATAATTATTCAGAGAATTGAGAATCAGAAAATGTATTTGGAAAGAAAATACTATAAACAGAAAAAAACACTCTTTTAAGAGCCCAAAGGTTTTAAAAAGAAGAACACGTTTTTGCATATTTAAAACAGACGTTTAAAAAAAGTATTGCTTAGAACAAATTTTTCATTTTTAAAATTTAAGATTTCAGTTTGATTTAGGGACAAAAGATATTCAAGACTATATATATTAATAACTTTTGTCTAAACATTAAAGATTCAGAAATGCATTTAACCCAGCAAAAAATTATTTTCATTGGAATATAAGAAATCAGTTGAATGCTTTGTCTTTGTTTGCAGAACTTTGGCTTTATTTAGTAGCTTTTAAACGTATTCATTTACGTTAAAAACTGTCATTTCCTTCCTGGAAATGTTTCATCATTTTTTTCAAACACACTTTCTCATATTTGAACTCAAAAGACTTTAAGGATAGTTATTTCTTTGTACACTAAACAAGGCTTCAATTTGGGAAGTACAATATTTAGGAAAAAATTTCTAATATATTTTACCTCAAATTTTGTTCTCCTGTTGCATGTTTCGTCGGATAATTTTGATAATATGTGGTGATATTATTCATTATAGTATTTGACTATGTAAGCTTAATCTCGAACTTTATAGAGTATGCATACTTAGCGATCTGTAACTGGTCATATAATTTATAACTACATTAAGTAAGCACCGAAATTATAAAAAAGTTCACGATCGAATCAATGGAATCTCAGAGAAATGTCGTTTTGAGATTACAATAACATTTCAGTTCACATTTGACATATTAAATGCTCTCTCTTTTAATATATATACTCCTTGAAAATATGGTTTATAAAATATATAAGGTTTTACTGCCTATTTCTTTTAAATGTTAATTAACGCAATATATATAACTTTCAGTTATGTTAATTTTTTTAATATTTAATACTGAATAAATATTTAGATTCTTTTTTAAGGAACTTGTAAAAAGTTGACTGGATTAAGATCTGATCATAAAAAAATTCTAAGACTATTTTAACACACAAATAACGATTTCCTACTGTATTATTAATCTTTGTATAATGTTTTTCTTATATTTAAACAATTGATATCATACCACTTTGTTTCAGAAGAAGTTATATCGAGTAATTTGTGGAGATGAAAATAAAATTGCGAATGAAACAAATAAAAATTATAAATGTCAGCCCTTTTTTCATATATGATTATTATTAAATATCCCATTTAGATCAATTTTACTCTCTTAGTACCTGACATGCTGTACTTTCAACTCGAGTAGAAAATCTATTTTAATTTTAGAACTTACTTTATAAAAAGAAATCTTGCATATTACAAAATGAATAATAATTATGAAAACAAAATAAGTTCTTCAAAGCGAGAAACTCATTCAAATAAAAGTGGGAGGGAAGAATTTAGAAAAAAATTATTGAAACATATGTAGCCAAATCTAGAGACCTTTCTGACAATGGAATCATTATTGACCAGAAAACGGCAGCCCTTCCCCTCACCCCATTGTAAAATGAATGCCTTAATAATACTGCATGGAGTGTCAATGGTCATACTGGTCTTTCTAGTGGGGAAAGAAATGATCTCCTCTGCTCTAAAAGTAGCCGAACGAGGGATATATTTTCCTTCGATCTGCGCCGAGTCCTAGAGGTTAAATGAAACACAACAAAGGTATAGTTAAATGGAGAAAGAACTTTTAGCCATTGTCATAGGTTGTGAGAAATTACATTATTATGGACAGTGAAACCTCACAAAACGAGTAATTCGCAAAAAAATTTAAAAAAAAAATGATTCGCTTAACGAAGGACGTTTCGTATAACAAGCGACGAGGAGAGGGGAAGTACCTTATTTTGCGCCTGCTACTGTCATATACTAGGAGCTTTTATTTTACTTTAATTCTTATCAAATTAGGTATCTAGTAGGGAAGAGTGGGATAAAACAGGGAACCCTTGTTTCTGGCACTATTAGTTTTCCTTTCTAACGGACAAATACTAAATTACACTCTACTAGTCAAGAAAACGGAACAGTCATAGTGGTGTGCTGCAGGTAATAAAACAGACGTAGGTCATCTGCGAATAAAATGTTCAGAAAACCATCTTTATATACCAACACGATGCGTTTCTTTTTAATAGAAATATTTAAGAATTCGCAGATAACCTACGTCTGATTTATTACCTGCAGCGTTAAGTGTATTAAAATCTCTCACTCATTAGAAAAGATGGAATACACGAAAAAATACATATTGGTTCCTAATGATGGAATCTCTAAACATTTACCAAGCGAAGACACTCTCTCTGAACTCGATCGAGAAATGAGTGCCATTTTAAAGAATAGGAGGGTATTAGATAACGAAAAAGTCAAGTTATATATGCAAGGTCTACAGAAAAGATTAAACATTCAAGATCATAATAATGGAGTTCTGTGGTGTCGATTATTTTAATTATTATTTATTTCTTCGGCAAATAAATTACTTTATTTACGGAGAGAAACATAAATTTTAATTCATTGTCTAAATTACACTAAATGTTTTTTTCCCTTGCACTTTTTGAACTCTGGACAATTAGCTTTCTCGTAACTTTAAACAACCCCCTTTATAGAAAGCGACCTTTTTCTTTCCACTCTTACTTTGTATACTTCCCCCTTTCTGGAGAAACGCACGTGCAAGTTTGAATGGCCCTTAATTGCTTAGCTTACTTTCTAGAACCTCGCTGAGGTTTGAAATTAAAAATTGTTTCTTGAGTCTCCCGGTCTTTTGTAGAAGAGGATCAGAATACCCCTACTCCTCTGGTCAATTTCCTCTTCCTGCCATTTATGACTCTTTGACAATAAGCGTGCAGTGGACCTCCCAAATTTTACTGTCCTGGCGCGACAGATTTTCTGTTCTGCACAAAGAACCTCGTTTAGAACCCTGTCTAAATTGATTAACTATCCTTTTCGGTGTTAGGGCAATACCAACCCTTTTTCTGAGAAACCTCAGTCTCCAATCAGAAGAGTCCAAGCTTCCCAATTGTTTAACTACAGGTCTTTCGGTGTACACAAGGGATTGCTGGACGGTGTGACGAGTTTCTGAGGACAGTTTGGTGTCATGGCACAATTAATTTAATTTTGTTTCTATGCCATGCCAATGGAAAAAGCTTGACCTTTGGCTCAGGAAGTGAGCGATGAAGGAAAAGCTTGGCACGGCACCTTATTTTTGTATAAGAGGGAGAGAGAGAGAGAGAGAGTGGGGACAGTGCTTGATGGAGCGATTAGCAAGATTTTGTGAAGGAAATGATGTTTTGATTTTCCTTTTGGAGCCGAAGTAAGATGGGTTCTGGCAATGATCTCGGTGTAAAGTGTGAATTCTGATGCTCGACGAGCGTGAGGACAGCCATTAGCGATATGGAAACGGAGGGAACATAGCAGAGTCCCTATTAACACACTTTAGAACTTCTCCAGAATGTCAACTGTAAGTCAAACTGTTTACACACAGCGAAGCAACTGCTTTGAATAAAGCGACTCCGTAAGTTCGACCATGGCTGGCCCCTCTACCTCGGTGTGCTGGACTGGCTGCCTCTTCTAGAAAAAGTGTCCCGATAACCATCCTTACCTGATTTAGAGGGTCAGAAGCAAGGAACCTGGAGCCCTGTTACTGAAGTGCCTGCTGACGTCTCCATGCAAGCATGTTGAAACCACCTGCAGATGGGAGCTGACTGCCACAAGGTCCAGTGCTATGAATACCAGCTAGGAGGGAGTTAAATTTCCACAACATACGTCATGAATTGCTTCAGAATAGATCCGAGACTCGCCTAGCCTACCTGCACCTTTTGTGCCACTGTCCCAGACCTCCAGCCCAAATGTCTACGAATAATGTTGACAGATAAGTTTATATATTTTTTTATTTTGAAATTGAAAATTTTAATTAAAAAATTTTAATTTGGTAAGCTCAAAGCCACAGAAATTACACTGTCGGATTTGTATATTTTATGTGATGTGCAGACGGCTCATTTAAGTATTATTTTGTTAAATGTAGGAGGAAGATATAA
>BGPR01019062.1:0-29863 GCA_013235015.1 Araneus ventricosus | reverse complement strand
AGGATGCTTCCTGGTGCTGTTTAAATCTGACGTCCAGGTAAAAAAAAATCGGCTGTCGTGGTGGTACGGAAGTTTGAAAAAGAGGTACCAGTACAGGTATCGTCCTCGCTATCTGGCAAAGGTCAAAATCATGAGGACAGTCCTAAAACAGCCCACGGGTTACTTCAGAACGAGACTTTAATACAATTTAACTCAACAAGTTGCAAGGTCCAATTTTTGGCGATTACAACACCTTGTATTTATATATTTAAAAAAGAGATAAAAAAGTTTTAGAATAAATCTTGAAATGCTAATTTTACACTAGAATGCTATCGGACTTTCTTCTAAATATAAAGAGTGTCCAAATGAAAAGGAGACTACAGTTATATGTAAAGAAATTTTAATAACAATAGTCAAATTACAGTTCATGTGGAACAGTACAACTATAAATAATCGACATTGACATTGATACACTGATCCCAGCGCATAGGAAGGGAGTGCATGGCTTCAGTGTAGAAACTGCTGGGTCAGGCAAATACCCCTTCTCGCCGTCTTCTGATTCTCTGACACTACTTGAGCACCCACTGTGCACAAAATTTTCCATACCCAAATTGTTTGTGGATTATGTGATGCACAGTTCCTTTGCTTATCGACAGTTCAACAGCAATTTCACCTGTGGTGATCCGACGATTCTGCCGTATGAGCTCATCCACAGCCGAAATCGTGGCACTATTGGTCACATTGTTCTTGATATTTACGTGTTCCGCCTCATAACGCTGATACCACCGAAATATCGTGCACCGTGCGAGAACTGCTCTCTGTACACCTCTTTCATCCTGCGATAAATTTGTGAAGCATGCTCTCGTTCTGCGAGAAGAAATTGGATAACTGCTCTTTGTGGTGATCTGGAGGAGTCCATCATACAAATAACTGTGGAAACAACTCTCCAGAAATGAGGATATCGATGCGAAGCCGTTAACTACGCACGTTCAGCTGGGAATACCACCAAGACATCTATCGGCTAGCACATTAACTCACTGGGATTTGATACAACGCCGATACAGCTACGGTCTCCTTTTCATTTGGGCACACCTTATACGTTTAATCACCTATTTGCACTTATTTATTAGTAATTGCCTTTTTAAAACACGAGCGAATATAGAAACAATTTTCATCTTACTTGTTCTAAGAAATGTAATCAGGATTGAATCCAAAAGAAATTCAACATCAGTATTTAATCAGATAAGTATTAGTTTAAACAAAAGAGCATGATTTTTTTAAAATCAGAAGTTACACTTTCCCCACTCAGAACTTTTCTGAAGGAAAAACAAAAATCGGGATCCCCATTTCAGAATGAACAAGTAAACATTAGTCCACAACAATGATAAGTAAGAATAATAATTAAGTGCAGTCCGAGTAAAAAACAAGTGGAAAGGATTTTAATACATATGTGTAAAAATGTAAGTCACATGGATAAAATAATTCCTAAATTTCTGTCAACTAATTTGATTCCAAACGAAATCCTAAATCATTTATGTTTCTAACCCCTGATAAAACCTGCAAGAATTTTAGGACATTCGATATCATCACCCTAAACGGAGACCACAATCTTAGAACCATTGTTTCAAGCAGGAATCAGTCACAGTAGCGTAGCGACCGGGGCGCAAGAGGGGAATTGTTGCACCGGGTGTCTGTTTAAAGGAGCACCATGGAGTCAAAACATTACTGCGTGTGTGCCAATGTGAAATATGATGAGGGATAGTAAAAATAATACCATATCCCTGGCGCCATTGACATTGTTAAGCCACAGATGACAACTGGGACAAAAAAAATCACATTTCCCGAGCGCGATTTACTTTCGCTACGTCACTGGCCATGATGACAAAAAGGTAATGCGATTATGTTACTTTTTAAAGTCAAATATGATAAGGGGCGAAAAATGCCATGCAACGGGCGCCGTTTACACAAGCTAACGCGTCTATTCTCGTACCCCGGTTGGGTTGGGAGACGTCACTCTTTTCCGCCCGTTAACGACAAGTGGGATTCTCGTACCCGTTTTTCCAACCGGTTGGGATCTCGCTCGGTCGAAAAAAGGACTCCGATTTCTCGCCAGCTCCTGGAATAAACGCTATTCGCTAGCGATATCAGAACTTATCAAATTTTCGTTTAAAATGGAGGCTGCTAAGACGTTAATTGTGTTTTGAAATTGTTTATCGGGATAAATGTAATAATAAATGTAGTCCATTTGACCAATCTGAAGAAGAATTTATCAATTACTTTAGATTTTTTAAAAAGTAGTTAAATCTTTTATCGAATTTAAATAATTTAATCTAATAATTTAATACGACAGTCTAAAGTAATTAAATCTTTAAAAGTAGTTAAATCTTTTACTACTCCATCAAGTTAGTCAATAATGATAGTTGATAATTAGCTAAGATCAATTACATTTAAAGATTTAATTACTTAATAATTTCTTATTAAATTAAATTAGGGTAACATTTTAATTTTTTTTTAATATTGAGTGTGGAATGACTTTCCTCATTCCGTATATATCATTACAATTTTTTTTATTTGGGTTTTAATTCAAAGAAATTTGTCAAATATTTACAAAGTAATTGCAAAATCTGACAATAAAAGAATTTTTCTTGTTCCTTGATAAAGATGTAATTTTTTTTAATGTTGTGAAAACTTGCTGAATTTAATAACTTTTTTTCATGTTTTATTTTCTTATGTAATTGGAAAAATAAACAAACGGTTTGTAATATTAATTTATCAGATTTATTTATGTTGAAATAATTGGCATGGAAAAAAGTTTATTACCTTTCCTCTCTCTAGAAAACTGGTAAAATTACATCAATATATTGAAAAATGACTCCAATTTATGCTCTATAAATGTATATTATATTTTGTAAAAGATAAATGGTTTAACCCCCCCCCCTTAACAATGGACTTATGAAAGCAAGAAAGATGCATTATAATGCACATACAAGCAGCAGGCTTTTAATGTAAGTAAACAAACCAGAAAACTCGTCCATTAACTAGAATTACGAAAAACAGTGGCAACTCTTGAGTCAGACGGGTTCATAGAGATCTGCCCGAGTTCATGACGTGGCACGTTAACTTCTGTACAGAGGTTATGATTGAGTGTAGGCACATACAGTGGCTCTTTCAAATTTTATAAAATTTCATAATACTTGAGGTAAGGCATATATTTTTTAAGAATTGTCTAAAACAAAAGCTGTACGTTTAAAAATATTCGCAAAGCTGAAATATATGTCTTTATATCAACTAATTTTAATTGTTTTTTTAATGATATATTTTTGAAAGAATCGAATAAATTTAAATTTGATTCGTCGTTTGATTGCTAAATAGA
Organism: Araneus ventricosus; assembly: GCA_013235015.1. Classification (NCBI taxonomy): domain Eukaryota; kingdom Metazoa; phylum Arthropoda; class Arachnida; order Araneae; family Araneidae; genus Araneus; species Araneus ventricosus. The sequence continues at coordinate 26,511 of BGPR01019062.1, read as the reverse complement.
GACTTGAATTCACAGCCTGTGGATGTGCGGTGTACTTTGACAAGATTGAATATATCGGTTTCTTTAATTCACCGAAAGGATAATGACTGAAAGCAATGAGTAAAGAATGGACAAATATATCAAATAAAGTGAAATAGTTATTTGAAAAAGGACACATTAAATCGAGGATATAAAACTCTCAACCAGAACTCACTTGGAGAAGAGATCTCAATTTAGTAACGACTGAGCGAAATACGAACACAGGAAGAAAAATTGATGAAACAATTTCTTTAATCAGAGAAATTTTATGAAAAGTTTTTGCCATAGAATTAAATATGGAGGAAACACAGGAAAAGAAATTACTTCATTCTAAAGAAAAATGTCATTTATGCGTATGCGGGAAGAGATGCAAAAGTAGAAATGCTTTAAAACAACATTCGCGTTTTCATACAAACGAGAAGCCACATGTATGCAAGATGTGCGGCAAAGCATTTATCCAAAGATGTAATTTAAAAACACATTTACGCACTCATACGAAAGAAAAGCCTTATATCTGTGAAGAGTGCGATATGGCATTTACACAAAGAGGTCATTTAAAAACACATTTACGCACTCATACGAAAGAAAAGCCTTACGCCTGTGAAATCTGCGACAAAAGAATGGCACGTAAAAGCAGTTTAAATGAGCACTTACGTATTCATACGGAAGAAAAGCCTTATGTCTGTGAAGAGTGCGATATGGCATTTACCCAAAGAGCTAGTTTAAAAACACATGTACGCACTCATACGAAAGAAAAGCCTTATGTCTGTGAAGAGTGCGGTATGGTATTTACTCAGTCGAATTCTTTAAAAATACATTTGCGTACTCATACGAAAGAAAAGCCTTATGTCTGTGAAGTGTGCGATATGGCATTTACCCAAAGAAGTAATTTAAAAACACATTTACGCACTCATACAAAAGAAAAACCACATGTGTGTGATATCTGCCAAAAAGCGTTCTGCCGTAAAAATGGTTTAAAAACGCATTTACGTGTCCATGCAAAAGAAAAAAAAATGAAGCCTGTGATGTGAGTGGTCAAGCATACAGTGTGAAAGGTAATTTGCGTTTACATTTAAATACTCATTCTAGAGAAAAATCTTGCTTCAGGTAATTCTATAATAAAACACAAAATCACACACACACACAAGGTCGTAACTTCGAACTCTCTACAGATAAAATCTCGCCCGAAAAGTACGCATGAAATCATTTAATAGGATAAATAATTCACATAGACATTTCTTTAATCATTTTAATGACAAAAGATTAGAACTATGAGTGTTTTGTGATTAAAATAACTTGAAATACCATTGCCTCATTCACAGCAAAAAGAACTTTCACGAATGTGATATTTGTTACAAAGTATATACTTTAATAAGCATGCTGACGAAGCATCTCCATCCATGTGCTATTTGATAAAGATATACTCTGCAATTCAATCTCATAAATTAAAAAGTAAGAAGATCTGTTTTATATGCGCAAAAATAAAGTTTCTTTGGCAAATGGGTGGAGAACATTTTTAATTTGAAGTCTGAATAAATTATAAATCTACAAAAAAGGTTTCTTCATGACTAAGTGAGATGCACTCGACAGATCATTCGATTAACTACTTTGGAAAATTAAGCCATACCCAATGCTTTTATTAGTTGAATTGAATTTTGAGAATTTTAGTTTTTATATTTGAAAATGCTATTTGCAGTTTTTAGGGAGGTTATCATAAAGAATTAGGTAAATTTTAATAACAGTCTGAATTTTCGCATGAACTGAGTTTCAGAATATCATTCATTTTTCTATTGAGACTAACTATGTATTATTCGAACTGAAATTTTACTGTAATTGTTTTTATCTCTTCATTTTATGGTTATTTGTCATACCTTGTACAGAAAATAAAGGTTTAAAAAATATCAATTTTCCTTTGTATTAATAACAATTGAAATATTAAGTTTCAAATATTGTTTTATTCATTACACAAACTAAATGTTCAAATATATGGTCATCCTTATGTGTCTGTTTTAAGACGGGAATTTAATTTCATGAGGCATTGGGAGCAAGCCACGCCAATTAAAATATCCGAAAAGTGACAGAAAATGACAACGTGATTCCTTAGTTGAACTTTAGCATCCTCAATCAGATGGAAGATTTGGATTTTATAAAACAAAGGATTTTTACAGTCAAGTTAGACACGGGAAATGTCGGAGTGGGTTGATTGTCCAGTGTCGGACAGGTAAAACTTATGTTTTTAATCTAAACTTCTGAACTATTAATTATTGTTTAGTCTGAGTGGATTAGTTTTAAAGCGTATCTATTCCTCGTTGTTTTGCCATCATTTAATTTTCTCACTGACGATATGCTAGGTCAAGTACATTAATGTGATTTTATTTTGTGAAACATAATATAAGTTTCGGAATATCGTGCTGAAATGTGTTCGGTATTGTTTGAAGAAATTGATTTATTTATCAAGGTGAAAAGGGAAATAGTCATCTGATTTTTATTGTCTAATTTTTTTTTTAGTTTTCAGAATTGCTTTTGATGGGGCCGCGGTGGCCTAGTGGTAAGGTCCCCTCCTCGGGGCCGAAGCGCTCCAGGTTCGAAACCTTATTCAACTGAAGATCCGCCGTGTACGTGGGCCCGTTGCACGTTATTCAAACTTGGGGAAAAATGACCTCCCGATGTTGTTGTATGGTGTGGAGAGAGAGTGCCAGATCAGGGGTCGTCCTTGCCATCTGACCATGGTTCAAAATTACGAGTTCCGCCCCAAAATAGCCCTCTGTTGCTTCAAAACGGGACCTTAATACAACTAAACTATTGCTTCGGATATATTTGCATCGATGATTCAATTCACGTGATCTCACAATAAAAAAACAAATATGTCATCTATCATCTAAATCCAGGTGTCTCGCATAATTCTTCCCAGTGGGAGATGTACGAAATATTGAAATTGAACGACTCTTTTCGAATAATGTTTGCATGAATTGAATTCCACGTCTATATTTTAAAAAAGTTTCGGTTCTTCCTTATTATAGCGGCCCCGAGCTTATTTCCCGAACTTCGGATTACGCCAAGCAAATCGCAAAGTGATTTCGTTATGATGACGTTTTGGCGAGAATTGGCGACAATTTGGCGGTTGCTTATAGGGGCCGCTATAATAAGGAAGTACCAAAGTTTCTAAAACATCCTTTGATAAGTGTGCGAAAAGGTACAAAGTATTTTTTGATAAAAATTATGGACCTCAAAACGAAAACGTAAAAGCAGAAATTAGAACTTTTACACATTCATTGCTACTATTCCCGTCTGAGATTCGAACCATCTATCTTATTAGATGACCCCTTGTCTGCCATCTCTTGACTACAGTAGAGAAGAGGTCATCTAATTAGATAATAGGTTATGGACTCGCCAGCGCGTCGGTGGCAGTGAATGTGTTAATCACATTTATGATGTATTTAATTTTTAATGAATTTTGCAGAATTTTCTTTCTTAAAATGTCCGTTTTGGCTTAATCACTTTATAGTATTGTCTTTAAGATCTCACGATTTAACAATTCAGTTTTGGCACACATAATTTTCATTATTTTTTTCTTACTTACACTAATAAAAGCTTGTTTTATAAATTTTATTTTTATTAATTTCAACTATTTAGTGTTTAATAAATATATCATGATTTATTATTATAAAAATTATGCAACCTTCAAATGTTTATTTTATAAAATTTCCTACCAGTCTGCGTCAGTCATATGAAATTGAATCGATCGATAAATTTCTGAAAATTTTAAAATATCGTATTTTTATGTGAACGTAGAACTGTCCAAAATTTCAGAACTCTAGTACCTCAAGTAGTGAGTAAAATATCCATTAAAAATTTTCTTCTTGTTAACATGAAAATTTTGAATGGATATTTTATTCACTCGTGATGCAAATTGGGTAGAACAAAAGAAAGTGGAAAAATAGATTCCTTTTTAAATGTATGATCTATAATGGTTTTAATTCTCTACGGCAATGCATAAAAATCAAATCTAATCTAGATCTGAAAGGCTGTAAATTTCATCTTATTTTAATTATCAAATGAGGAATCTACTATAAACTATGAAATACAAATCAGAATCAACAAATACCACTTTGTCCGTAGACAGACTTATTTCCTATTGAATTTTTTACCAACTAAATATAATTTAAGCAGATTCTTTCTTCAGGTTATGGATTATCAATGGCTGTATGTCTATATGTAAATATCTACGACTATTTCATCCAAATTTTCAAACCTGTTCTATTCGACTTTTTGGATTCAATACGTCGAAAATTGCATCCTTCCATTAAAATTTGAATTTCAAATAGGTACTCATGTTTTTCCTTCAGGCATATTTTACCTTCGTGAAAGCCGAAAATTCAGTTTCATGGCTACCTGATTGCTTTGCCTTAATTTCTATATCTATGTGTCTATGAAGGTAATAACAACCTCCACAATAAAGTGTAAATATGAGTGTTTTTCGAATGATTAGTTTTGAAATAATTGCTAATTTGCAGTAAAATTACTTTTTATACTTGTTATAAAACTTATTTTGGAATGTATACAGGGTGTTCAGTAAGGTTGTTTTTAAACTTTAATGTAAGGTCAAGAATACAGAAACAAATAATTTTTTTCCACTGAAATATGGGGTTGGCAACGTTAAGGGATGCCTCAACAGAGGGCTCTTTGTCAGTGAATGAGTAAAAGCAAAGGATGCATCAAATGAAATGTACAACACAGGTGGAGTGGTTGTTATTGTGTGGGGTTTGTGGTGCAATATTCAGTATTGGCTCAGCTGCGCCAAGCGAATGGAATAAAATGAAAACATGTTAAATTGAAGAGGTAATGAATTTGAAGCAAATTGCCCTTTTTTTACAATTAAGAATAAACACGTGACATACAAAACTGTTTTAATAAAAAAAATGGTTCAGTAGAAGAAGATAACCACGTTTATTGGAATATTTTTATATGAAGTTAAAAATGCCAAAAGGCCTTTAAAGATGCAAAAAAAATGTTGATGGGGACGTTCTCACACCAGGTCTCTAATGTGTATTGATATGAAGCTAAAAGAAGTGTAAACGATAATTGTGAAAAATAGGGCACTCAACTAAAACATGAGGAATAGTAAAATACACGTGGGATCTCGTACAAGCGGGCCGCAGTTCACCAAATAAAAGATATTTATGTGTTAAACGGGTATGATCAATGCGAGTCGATTTAAGATGGAGTGAAATAGAAATCTGTATATATAAAGCGCTAACGTACGTGGCACAAAAAAAGAGGTTAATTTCTCTTTTGCTGAAGGCAACGATAAGTTTGTTTAAACATAACAGTTAGGCTTAACTTCATCCGCATAGCCTGCTAATATATATATATATATATGTATATATATTTGGGTAAAATAACTTCTCGAAAAAATGAGTTGAAGACGCAGAGTTCACAATATTTCTTAATGAAAGTTTAATGAAATTATTCAAAAGTGATTAGTTAAAAATGAAGCAGATGGATTTTGAAGAGCCATAGGACGATCAGATCGACGTTAAAATAATTCAAATCAGCGTAGTTTAAAATCGTGGTACTTCACAAACTGAGGTGAACATCAAGGAACTTTCTTTTTTGAAAATTGAATATTGGGTTATTTTCCGTTATACGCACACCACTTAGTGTCTTTTTTTGTCTTGGAGTGTTGAATCGCCATCGTGGGTCAACTTCTTTCCTGACGATAGCTGACGCGCGCTATATTTTTGGCGAGCTTGGCGCCAGTTTGCCCGAAAATGCATGGCGTGCACGGAGCACAGATACTCTGTGTGGGATCAGCTTGTTTAAAATAATACAATTCAGCTGCATGCAACTGCATTGCAACTTGTTTATTGCATGGCAGATACGATAATAACCAATAAGACTCGGTATAAAAAAAGAATCTTTGGAAAACTGAAAGTAAGTGTTTAAAGAACATGTCGTCTGAGGTGATGCACGCTTAACAGGCTATTCATGCAACTGGGTTATTGTGTTGTTGTAAATTTGTACTCCATTCCATCTATGTTTTACATTTCATCTGGCATAGCTTTTCTTTAACTGAACTCGCCGACAAAGAACGTTCTGTAGTGAATCCTCTTTCCATTTCCCCGTCCCAAAATAGGCCTAGTGTCGCTTCAAAACGGGACGTTAATATAACTAAACTAAACTCTTTCCATTTTCGTCCCTATGTTCTATTGGGAAAATGACTTCTTTCCTTCTGCCTGACATAACCTTAAAGTTTGTAAAAGGCCTTCCTGAACAATCTGTATAAAAGTTGTAATTTTATGTGTACGCGATTTCATGAAAGTTAATTATTTTAAAGCATACAATAAAAATAATTATTATACGAATATGAGCACGAAATCTCAATATAAATTTATTGTAAAAGTAACTTTGGAATCAGGTATGTACCATATTATCAGAAGCACTATGAAAAGTTTCAATCCTAATAGTAGAGAAAATTTTGATTTCAATAAATGTTGTAATTAAAAATTTAGTGGCATCTTCCAACGCTAACTTCAGTTAACGCTCGAAGTATACCATATGTATGGCGCAGTACGGTCGTATTTGGCTCTTGCGCAGTTAAACTGAAAACAACCAACTAGTGTTCTAAGATGTAAACTGACATTCATGCATTTTTAAAAAAATTTTAAACATTTTCTTGTATTAAGGACTATCCGTATTTTCAATAGGCACTTCTGCTTTCAACAATTGATCCATCTATTCTTCCTAAATACAGAATGCCCAATTCTTCCTGAGATGCAGAATTTTTTCTATGGTCAACAATGGCACAGTCGTACTGTGGGGTAGCCGCTTTTGAGGAACTATACAAAGTGCATACTTCACTCAACTCGACTGGCCAGTGATTTGAATCCTATGGAGCATGTGTGAAATACTCCAGGGCGACATTTTACTCTCAAGACCATGTTCGCAGGAGAAAATAACTTCAGAAGATGACCATTATGGACTGGCAAAAAGACTTTCGGATATTATTCGACCATCTTTTATGCATTATGTAGAGAATGCAGCTGACGTCCATTCCAAATATTGATGGACATATTCCTGACTAAGAGACATCCTGATTATGGTGCTTCTTGGTCAGGCAATCATTTTAACCAAAAGCAGTTTTTAAATAAATCTTCTTACAATATGTGTTTGTTTATTTTAGTGCCAACATAATTTTGCTATACAGAATCTCCTCGTCTTATGGCTGAGGCCGCGATGGCCTAATGTTACGGTATCAGCTTGAGGGCCGGAGGGTTCCAGGTTAGAAACCCGATTCCATTGAACTTCCGTAGTGTATGGGGGCCTGATGCACATTAAATCATATTTTAGGCGCCAATTACTTTTTATTTTGAAATGTAAAGTTTTGAAGTCGTAAATAGTATATATTGTCAGTAGAGGAGCAGATGTACATAGAAAACAATTTCCTTAAACTTAACAGTCATCCCCTTCCTACCTTAGAACTCAGGTAACATAGAATTACAGTCGCTACAATAGTTCGATTGAAAACAATATCCAGGGTTGTTTTTTAAAAAGTAGCAAAACTTTAAGGGTAGGTCAGGTATACGATAAGTAAGCGAAATCACACAGGAACGTGTAGGTACTCAAACACCATCTGCAGACAGTAAATGTTATTTAAAATAATACATCGCTGGCCAAAATTGCAGTCATCTATCTGAATCTTAACGGTATTTAAATGACATTTTTATATAAGTTGCCCTATATATGTCTTCGAAGTTATGAAAGAAAAATCAAGCTTCTTTTCGCACATGCGCAGTGGAAAACTTTACTACAAATGCTGATATTTTTTCAGACATTTAAGGTATTTACTTCAAATATTGTTACAATGCTTCTCTAACACATTGTCACGTATTCTACAAGTTTCATACATTGTCGTTTAAAATTTGCGGGAAAAGTTGGACTTTTTTGAAGAAACTTTTATATCTTCAAAATATTCGTGCTATTTTACAAATATTCATATAATATTGGGCATATCACACAAAAGAATTGATGAAAGGTGTAAACCATTATATCTCTGAGAAACGGGATTAGCCAAAATCCCTTTTCGATATCATCAATTTTTGGTCGGTCTCCAAAAGACTCTGGTGTCCGAATCTACAGTGTAAATTGGGAGTTAAAACCTATTCCTAATATGGTCGAAGTTCAAGGAGATATTAAAAAACGATGTGCAAATTTCAAAAAGAGTCCGCAAATTTCGACAGTAGGGTAATTTTTTAAATGTCATCTGCTGCCTCCAGATGAAGTTTGCGCAACCTTGCTCCCACGTGATTTTGGATATTTATCGACCCCTTAAAGTTTGGAAACGTTTTTTTAATCACCCTGTATAACCGTCTCATCCCTCGGCATCTGTCCACGGTTCAAAATTGCGAGGTTCATTGTGAAGTAGTTCCTGTATTGCTTTTAAGCGGGGCGTTAATATAATTAAATGAAACTAAACAGTTTCCGTAATTAAGACAGTTATTTTTATTTAAATGTCCATCTCTCAGTTCTCCTGATGTAATTTTCCTATCCACATCATATAATTTTTTTTTGTATTCCAAGGTGGGAATTTCACATTATCACGATGAAATCTGTTTATCGCCTTATCTTCTCTAGAAGTAATCTTAATCTATTTATAATATTTCATAAAATAATTATGAATTCTTGATAGAATTTAACAACATATTCTTAATGTCATTCGATTATTTTTTCTTACGAGTAAGATTTATTATTATCTTTCCCTTATATCTTAATATATTGGCTCAATTCACCAATCCTTCTTGCTTTTGATTCATTTTTGCGCAAGGTGGTTGAATAACCAGAAGATTAACAAAACGAACAGCTGCTTGTATAACCATATTCTGTATCTTATTCCAGTTATACTGTAGATTCTTAAATATGATTGGTAATTCTTATACTTAGTTGCAATCGGACCGAAAGCATTTCATTTTTTGGTTCCGGTAACTGTATTTTTGAAATCCTAGAATCACTTTCCTTCTTCCTTGTCCTCTAATATTGGTTGAGTTTTCTCTTTTGATTTTCATCTCTATGCCAGACTAAAAAATCTACAAGAAATTCGATATAATATGTGCAAATATTTTGTGTTACTTCTAACTTTTCATCTTTATTCGTTATAAAATTCATAGAAGTGAATCCATTTCTACGTAATAGGATCGAAAGAGGGATTCGAAACTGCAATCTTATCAAATAGAAGTCATTCTCCATTAAACTCATTTTTAATTTCAGTAATTATTTATAAATTCAGTACAGTTTAAGATATAAGTGCGTATTTAGTACAAAAAAATAAAGTTTTACACAAATTTATAAAAAGTCATGACCACTAATTGCACTATTCTAATTGTGTACACAAAAGAATTTCGAATTCAATGTTTAAGCTCACTAAATGAAACGTGTAATTTTTGTGAATTTCAAATATATATATGCCGCAGACCCCACTTGAATGGGTCGCTGAAAAGAAAAAGGGGTTCGGATCCTAAAGGTCGACTTCCCTGAAGTATTGAAACATTTGGGATGGCAAGGAAGGATTAGAAAATCCAATTATCTAATGATTCCTATTCCAGGATTTTCCAAACAAGGCGTTCAAAGGTGGAGACCAATGATTGGCCCACTTGAAGTCATGGTGCGCAGAGGATTCAAATGAATCTAAATATGGATTAACAATCGATCCTTAGTGGAAATACCTCTTCTAACACATTTGCAAATGCATGATCCATTGCATCCTCAAACCACTCTTCTCGGCCTTCAGGCTTCTTCAATTTTGACATCGCTACCTAAAATAAGAATTCATACAGCCCACACTACCCAATCGACAGACGCCAAATGAATCAACTTTTTTTGAGGGGGGGGTGAACCTTAAAGCTACTAAATTGCTAAATTTTCCGGATAACTTTTGGATAAAGATTCCTATTGAGTTCCTATTTGAGTGTGATTATATAACTTTTCACAAATTATGGCCCATTTGTCATGATGCAGAGAATCTTGTGTTGAAGTATTTGATTCTTTTTTAAGTTTCTGCAGGATGTCCCAAATCTGTGCAGAATATGATTGGTTTTGATACTTGTTTGTAAAGGAGTTTCTTCATTATGCTGCTGTTTGAATATCGTCTCTGTTGTTTTATTTCAAAGCCACTTGGATTTCTCGTTTATTGCCTTTCGCACTGTCTGGCAATAACGCTTCACGGTCGTGTTTTTTCCTTTACTTGCCAACAATTTTTATTTTATTCTCTCTTACCCAAGCTCTATTTAATGTCCAATGTAGTAAATTGATAGAGAAACACAGCAGGAAACCAAGTACGCGTGTTATTTATATAGTATCCCTGCGTGTTAGTTTTCTGAGTGTCTTTGAGTTCTTTAGTTCATAATGTATAACCATAAACGAACCACCCCTGTTCTGCCTAGGCATGCGGAGCTTTGGATTGACTTGAACGCCACGACAGCAACTCTGGCACTGAAGTTTTAGTACTACCGGCCGTCACCGATCACGGCCCAAGCCCTCCCGGCATAGGAGTGGAAGAAACTCAGCCCCACAATATTACTAGCAATCTAATTAGATATAAACCGACACACATTATTATTATATGTACAATAAAATATTAATGAGTCTGAACTTGTAGAAAAACGTATCTAATGGTTCATATCTTATAGCACTTCGGGAATCAATTCGTACAAAAGTAAGTTTGACAAAATTATAAAGAAGATTTTGAGAGTGCGATTTCCTCTCCGATTTCTCGTTATACTTACACTGAAAGACACATTTTTGTTAATCTCATTGTAAACCGAAAAATTCGTATTGTATTTGGACGTCTTTCTATTGACATATATGGTCTAAAATTTGATATGTATCAAAAATTTTCTTTCCAAGGCAAAAAAAAAAAATGTCTGGTTTGTTGCGGTTTTCAGGTATTTCGCTCACATATGCCCTTGTATTTATACAAGTAGATAAACATTCAACCCGTACTTCATTTTCCATTAAATTTTATTTACAATATTGGAATCAAGTTTTATTAGTCATAATTAGTCGCTCACTAAATTTGTGTATTTGAAGACATCATGAGCAATAAAATATTAATGAGCCAAACCAATTTATAGAGTCAATAAATTTAAAGAATAGCTATTTAAAAATTTGTTTTATTTTACCATATCCTAAGACTCTGTGGCGTAGATTTATGAATTTTCTTCAGCAAAAAGATATTAAAACACTCAATAACAAACATGAATATGAATTTTACAATAAAGTTTACCCTCAGGATTAAATTTAATTTTTACTTTTAGTGTTTAAGAAATGGATTGGTTTGCTTCATAGTATCTCGAAGAGAAATTAACATAGACGTTAAAATACAAATACAGAAATCATGTAAAAAACATATTTAAGCGAAATTTAATAATACGCATACAGCTTGAAATCAAACAGAATAAAAAATCTTTATTAAAAGAATGGTGTTTTCAAAAATATTTATCTGCGAAAAAAGAGAAAGAAATATCTTCCTTAATAAAGGGTATAACATCCCTTAAATTCTTATTCAACACTGGATGAGTTTCTTGTTCTGGTAAAGACTTACCATAAGAATCTTAGCGTCTGTTTCAGTCAAGGAATATGGTCGTGGTAAAAGACTTCTCCCCAATTGTTCGAACCCATATTGTACAGGTTATGAGTGAAAAAAGTATGATAATTACTTCCAAGTAGTTCTTCCATCTCATCTGGTCTGGCCTGCCTAACCTTCCATCAAAACAAAATGTGTCAACTGCACTTCAGAACAAACGCAAGTTGGGAAGGAACATTTATTCGCAATAGTGATCTCCATTAATGGCCATTCCGTCGAAAGACTCACTAATACTCCTATTAAAAGCAAGACGATAGTTTGTAGCTGGAATCGAAACATCGATTGAGAACTCATTAATGAAATACGGACAGCCATACAGTTTGTATTTCAGTAGTTTGATTTAGAAAATCTGACTCCCTTACATATAATTTAAACAAAGACATAAAATTTTCAAACTAAAGAATCATTGGATGTTAAATGATATAAAGCTAAAAATGGAAGTAAGAAAATATTTTACATTTCTATGTAGAATTGAGAATCAAAAGAATCTCGATATCTGCAATTCACTGGAATCCTTTATAATAAAGTATTTCATATATTAAATAGGATATTGAAATTTTGGTCAAAAGACATTCAATCTTAAAAAAATATGAAATTTCAAAATTTAACTCGCTCACTAATTCAAATACTTCTGGTTAACTCTGGTTATATATTAACATCCCATTTTCAAGTAACAAGGATTATTTTTATTGGCCTAATTCAGTACAAAGGTCAGATGAAGAATAAAATACTTTTAATCATTTAATGTAGTGCAATTATTTTTTACGCTGTATTTAATTCTAAAATTTGAAATTTCGGGCTTTCCGCTTATTGTTGAAATTTGTTTTGTAAAAGACATCTTGAACAGAAATGCTATACTCAAACAATCAAATCTGAATACTTTCCATTAGAAATGCATTGAACGGAATTTTTCATGTGTATAAATGACTTACGGTTTTATTCACCATCCATAGTTAAACCATGATCAGCGGTTAAATGATGGTTCTCCTATAATAATGGGAAAGCTGACCGAAATGCGTCGCCAAATGTATCCCTACCGGTTGCTATTTTGACATGGTATCTCAATTTCTCTGTTGTTGGCGATTTTTAAAATTATCCTCAGCCTTCGAGCCAAACGAATTTCTCGCCAGTTTAGGGTATACATCCAGCCAATCATTTCGGTCAACATTTGCTTGTTCGTGTAAATTCCCTTTTAAATGCTGATCACGGTTTAACCATGGATGGTGAGTAAGGCCGTTAATATCAGGTATTCAACAATGCATTCGGTAAAATATAAACTCTCGAGAAATTCCTGAATAATGAATTTTGATGCTTAAAAATCCGTTTAAAAATGTTCAAATCTCCTCTGCAAATCTAAATTGCTTAATTCTTTTATTTTCAGCTCTATTTGAAATACAAGTCAAAAAGAGAATTCTTTGGAGCAGGGAGAGTCAAAAATTAATCAATAAAATTATGAATCTCTCTATATAGTTCTAATATTAATTTTTAAAAATTATAAATGTAAAAATTTATCTGTTTGTACCTTAACATTTTTCAACTATCAGTCTAATAACCTTTTTTCAAGTTTCTTTACGCGGACACCAAAGAGTGCACCCAAAAGAAGGATAACACGTTAATCGCCAAGTGAATCCCATATAATTCATACCTACTATCTCAGTGCGATCCTATACGATGCATACCTAATATCTATTTACTCAGATTGACCTTCTTCTACTGTAGTTAAGAGATAGCAAAGAAGAAGTCATCTATTTAGGTAGATAATTCGAATTTCAGATGCGAGTCGAGGCGATTAACGTGTTAAATCTTTTCCTTCCTAAACCCAGAAAACATTTGCAGGCTCCTTTTTTCTCACAAAACAATTCTTTAGACTATAAAAAGTATTAATACCAGAGCATATAAAAAATGTCAAATATTGAATCAAGAAAGTTAATTTTTAAAGTTTTTCCCTATCTGACCTTCACCTATTAACATCAAGAGCCATACAATATCTGAAGAAAAATTTGCAATCTCATTTACAGGCGAAAAAAATATATGAAGATTCTAAAATTCGAATTTACATAAAGAATTGAAAATTAAAATTTGTGACACAATGATAATTCCATAGCACCATGTTTTGATATACACCTCTAAATTTTCAGATCATCCGCTAAAACTGAAAATCTGTATTGAGAAATGGGTTAAATTTTAGAGTAAGAATTCAAATTCGAACTGATTGTTTAATGTTAGAAGAGGAATATATCAGTTCCACTTCGTATAATCTATAGTTCATTCTCGTTTGAGAGAAAATGGCCCATAATATTACTTCGACCGTTTCGATTCAAATTTAGAGCCTTTCGGCGAGTGTAATTTGCGCATCCATTTAAAAATTTGTTTCTAAACCGTTTCTTAAGTAATCAGTAACAATTCCTTTAAAAGACAGAAATTTTGTCGACACAAAAATATTTCAAGAGAACCCCAAGTTCTTATACGGATCGAGATGAATTCATTAAACAGAATTTGTCATTTCATTAGGATGATAAAGATATTGTATCACCACCTTGTCTGGTTAAAGAGCGAATCGAATTTGGCACCCGCACTTATGTTTACAAATTAAAGTTTCTGTAGTTTATACCATCAAGCATATTACTTAAATTCAACGTTTCTCTCTTATTATTCTTATAAATCATTTTTATTTCATTATTTTAGGAGACTTAGTAATTGCTTCTCTTTCTGTTTCACCTCATGAGTATGAGCGTACACTGTAGCATATTTGGTTTCTGTCAGACTAGATGTGTTGTCCTATCATCCTTAATGTTTGTACCTAAAGTTCTGAAACACCATCTAGTAGCATCAAATTATAATTTCAAGCAAAGAAGAAGACAATACACAAATGGATACAACATGAATATAGATAATTTAATATATGTTGCAAAATAGAGTAGTGATAGCTCATTTTTTAAAACAAAAATCTAGACTAAATATCAATTGCCAACAAGTAAAATTTTCATAAGTGATGAGAGACAGAAAAAGAATTTACCTAAATCTTTCAGGAAATTAAACTGGAACTCCTATGATTTTATGAGTCCCATTCAAGTCTCTGAAAATATTACGGGATCTAGTATCTATTATTTGCTCTTTAGACCATCATAGAGAAGCACCATTGTTGTTCTTCTTTGATATTTGTTACTGGTATACTGTAAATTTACTCAAGCAGACGTACTGGAGTAATCTTTTAGTTCTCCCAATTTATAAAACGGCAATGTAAAAATGGACACCTCTTGGAAATCAGATTATTTATATTCTTCAGCAATGATTAGGGAAAACACATTGATTTCTGAAAAGGTTACTACGAAAAAAAATATATTGAACATGTCCATATAAATATCGATTTTCAGTTTGCCATATACAAAAGATAAAAGCTTTGAAAAAATTTAAAAGTTCAGTAGTAAATAGCGTAAAGATACTTAAAATATAGATAAAAATACTTTTACGAACAAATTTGCACTCTTCCTTTGCAACAATCAAAGCGTAATATTTTTATTCAATTTTAAATAACTCGATAAAATATGCCTACAAAATGGACCATTAAAAAGGATCTAGTGTAAATTGATAATTATTGTTCAAAGCTTGGTCAACACAGTTCAGTTTTTTGAAATATAAGATACAAATATACTTCAAATTATAAAGATTCGATTGTCAAATTATAAAGGAAACTTCTTGTGAATAATTGAATGATTTTCATACAGAGTATGCGAAATTTCTCACCATACTTTCGACATTTCGAAGGTATTTTATTTATTTATTTGGTGAAATAAACTTCTTTAGCACAAGATTTGTGGGTATGCTTTGTCGAATACTTCAATAACGAAGGACTCTTTCGAATGGATGGACATATGCTTTGCCAATCTGTCCTTTCTGGCATAAGGTTTGCCACAAGTATCGCATTCATAAAGTTTCTGTTTCGTAGGACTAAAATAATGGTGTTTCAGATTGCTGTAGCCCGAAAATTTTTTACTATTAATATCACACCCATATGGTTTTCTGTTGCTTGAGCAAGCAAATTTTTGTTAAAACTCCTCTTTCGGCGAATGGTGTACCTCAATCTTAACATTTATCTGGTTCTTCTTTCTATGAATGAGAAAATGCGATTTTAAATGCGCTATTTGAACGAAATCTCTGCCGCATATGTCACAAGTATAAGCTTAATCTTTTGTATGAATACGTAAATGTTTATTAAAATTACTTTTATCGGCGAATGTTTTACCACAGACATCACAAGTATGGGGTTTTTCTTTTGTGTGAACAAGAAAGTGTGATTTTAAACGGTCTCTTCGGGTGAAACTTCTGTTGCATATTTCACAAGTATAAAGTTTTTCTTTTGTGTGAACAAGTAAGTGTGATTTTAAATGAGGTCTTTGGGTGAAACCTCTGTTGCATATTTCACAGGTATAAGGTTTTTCTTCCGTATGAACAAGTAAATGTGATTTTAAACATTGTCTTCGGGAGAAACCACTGTTACATATTTCACAGGTATAAGGTTTTTCGTTTGTATGAACAAGTAAGTGCGATTTTAAATAGTCTCTTCGGGTAAAACTTCTGTTGCATATTTCACAGGTATGAGGTTTTTCATCTGTATGAGTACGTAAATGTCGCGTTAAATTGCTTCTTTGGCTGAATGCTTTGCCACAGACTTCGCAAGTATGGGGTTTTTCTTTCGTATGAATAAGTAAATGCCGTTTTAATTTATGTGTTTCGATAAACGCTTTACCGTATATTTTACAGGAATGTCGTTTTTCTTCTGTATGAGCAAGCAAATGCGATTGTAAATTGCGTTTTCCAGAGAATGTTTTGCTGCATATCTCGCATGCATATGTTTTCTTTTTGGTATGAGAACGGAGATGCAATCGCAATTCACCATCTTTAATGAACGTTTTTCCACATATTTCACACACGTGAAGTTTTTCATTCCTATAGATATTGAAATCATGCTTTAAATTATTTTTAGCACAATATGTTCTGTCAGAAATTTCGCATTGTTTGATGTCTTTTGAAGCAATAAGTGAGTGATTCAATAATTCTTTTTCGAGATTAATTGCTGTGCCAGACGAATTGCAAGCATGAGTCCTCGGTGATGAATTTTCAAGTAACTCATCTTTCTCTCTAAAAGTTTCGTCACGCATTTCGCTGTATTTAGATGTTTCGCTGGAATGAATAACGAAATGAATCTTTAAATCTCATATTTGTTGAATCTCTTTCCACATATATCGCATGAATAAATATTCTTTTTCATGTTTATCGTTAGCCATGTCTTAAATTAGCTTGCAAATCTCAAATGCGAATCACCACTTTGCGTGTTATGAAACCTTTGTTTAAAATTCTGTTGAAACGCACTCTGTATACACAAGTAAGTAATATATCGCATTCAATAGAATACAATTTTCGAAGCTATTAATTTAGAACAAGATTCATTTAAAAATTAAAATTCCTTTAAAATAATTTCTTCTACTAGTCGTTAGATTGCTGGAAGCAAACACTAGTGTTTGACGTATGATTATTTATGCATGACTTTATAATTAAAAGGTATAAAATTCAACGACATTGCTTTTATAACGAAACATAGTCTCTCAAAATAGAATAAATAAATCTAAAAAAACTCACTGCACAAATTCTGTGAAATAAAATAATGTAAAAATCCACTCTTAAGCTTCTCTTTGCTGCAGACATCAATGTAATACTGAGTGAGAGTAGAGACTCGACTGGAGTAAAAGGAATAGTTACGGATCCTGCATATTCTGTCTTATGGGATCGCTTTTCATTGGCTCTCACCATCACGTGACTTGACTTGCTTCTAAATAGAGTCGTGAAACTAAACAGTACTTATAAATACTGAAGATATGTCCGTTATTCGTATTATTCTAAAAATGTATTCATCATTTTCTTGAGAAACATTCAAATAATCATAATTTGATGTAGTTTTGATTTCTCTTTGATGCGATAGCAGAAGCCAAAATAATAATAAAATTCCGTCCTAAGTGGGATGCTATGACATCATTAAGAAGCAAGCCAATTCACGTGACTTTGAGAGCCAATGAGAAGCTACCTCATTACATAAGATCTGTAAATGGACGAGTTTTCTGTTTTGTTTACTAACATTAAAAACCTTGACTTTATTTCATTACTTTTTGACTTCCGCTTTGTAGATTCTATGGACGAGTTTTCTGGTTTGTTTGTTTACATTTAAGTGCCTGTACTACGTAATTCTGGTGTATTGCTAAGTCAATGGAATGTTCAAAGCGGAAGTCCCAGATACCAGCTGATAAAGTCAATGTTTTTTAATTTTTAAACAAACCGGAAAACTCGTCCATTGACTTAGCATACAAAGGAATTACGTAGTCAAGGCATTGTAATGTAATAAGCAAAACAGAAAACTTGTCCATTTGCGAATAAAACGCCTTTTAGTTTGTTTTCTAGTACTCTGGTTGGTTAGAGATTTTCCCTTTGTTAACGTGCGGAAAAAGTGACGTCTCCCAACTCAACCGGGAGTACCAGAATAGTCCCCTTAGACCCCACGGTCACAAGAGCTTTAGTGGATGGAATTTATTCTTGTGACGTGAGGGTCACGAGATGTGAGGCCTGCTGCGCCAATAAAACGTAACCCCTCTCTTCAACTACGGAGCTAGAACGCGCCAATTTGACAGAAAATGTTTGGTACGAGTATAAAGGAGAGCAGACGCTCTTCGCGGGACCAGCTTGTTTAACGTAAAACTCCAATCAAAATAGTCCTGTCATTAAAGCCCAACATGAAATGACATATTAAGTAGTTTTGAAGAGCCGCACAGCTTGGTAACAGGATTTTAGAACGTTTCGGTAAGGTCCCACTTCTGGGGCATCAGGTTCGATTCCCGCTTAAGACTTGATCTACGCGAGTTCAATTCCGATTTCATACATGATGTTTTTTGGTAAATATGGGAGTGGCAACGTACTTAGCTGTTGCTGTAATGTAATGTCGTCTTCCTTTCGGTGTTTCTTCAATCACTTAATAAGTTTAAGTTGATCGGACTCCGAAATATCAGCAACAGGCTTCAAGTAAATAAATGATTTTGCATTATTTGAAATTGAATGGTAAAGTCTAGTTTTTGAATTTTCTATTCTGTATACTATATTATAATTAATTTAGCAGAACTAAAATCAATTCCTCATTTAGCAGTTGCCTCATTTTGACTACTATCGGAGCCGGATGCAGCCCATGGAGGTCCTTAAAGAATGCATGTTTCACTCCCTCCCCTCTCCAAATCCCAAAAGACGATCTTTCTTTCGATCTCAAGTTAATTTTTATGTAACCAGTTTTAATGTAAGAAATGCGACAGACCGATTTTCCACGAGGTTCTTTCGTCCGATTTTCCACAGGGCTTCACCCGTCCGATTTTCCACGGGAGGGTTCTTCCGTCCGATTTTCCATGGGGGAGTTCTTCCGTAGAGTTCTTTGGTCCGATTTCCCACGTGGGTTCTTCCAGGTGCTCGTTAAGTCTGACGTCCAAGTCAAAAAATCTCCCGCCGGTGGTACGGTAGCTTGAAAAAGGGGTGCCAGTACTGGTATCATCTTCGCCATCTGACAACGGTCAAAATCATAAAGACAATCCTAAAGCAACCTATTTGTTGCTTCAAAACGAGGCGTTAATACAATTTAACTGAACAAATTGCAAGGTCGAATTTTTGACGATTACAACACCTCATATTTATGTATTTGAGATAAAAGATAGAAAATATAGGTTTAAAATAAAACTTGAAATATTAATTTTACTCTAGAATGCTATCAGATTTTCTTGTAAATACATTTCATCACCTATTTGTACTGACTGATTAATAATTACCTTTTAAAAAACACGAGAGAATATATGAACAATTTTCATCTTGCTTGTTGCAATAAATGTAATCAGGATTTTTTCCAAAAGAGATTCAACATCAGTATTTAATCAGATAAGTATTAGTTTAAGAACATGATTTCTTTGAATCACAACTTACACTTTCAGAACTTTGAACTTTTCTGACGGAAAAAATAAAATCAGAATTCCCATTTCAGAATGAACAAATAAACATTAGTCGACAACAACGATAAGTAAGAAAAATTATTAAGTGAAGAGCGAGTGGAAAAGAAGTGGAAAGGATTTTAATAAATATGACTAAAAATGTAAGTCAAATGGACAAAAAAAAATTCCCAAATTTCTATCAACTTATTTTATTCCAAATGAAATTCTAAGCTACTTATGTTTTTAACCCCTGATAAACCTGCCAGAATTATAGAAAATTCGATACCATCACCCTAAACGGAGACCATAATCTTAGAACCATTGTTTCAAGCAGGAATTAGTCAGTAGGGTAACGACCAGGGGACAAGAGGGGAATTCTTGCCCTGGGCGACTGCAGTCAAAACATTATGCCATTTTTAATGTGAAATATGATGAGGGGGAGGAAGAAATAACACCATACTCCTGACGGCATTGACACTTGTTAAGCCACTGATGACTGGGACAAAAAAAAAAATCACATTTTCCGAGCGCGATTTACTTTCGCTATGTTACTGGCCATGATGACAAAACGGTAATGCGATTATGTTACTTTTTATAATTATAAGCTTTTATTCAACTTGACAGTCGTTTCTTCAAATCTTGAGATCGATTTCTTACCCGCTTCCAGTCGAGCTACAGCTTTGAAATTTAGCACAGTGGAGTGTTTCCGGTAACAATACAAAATTATGCAAAAGAATGGAATCCATACCTATTTTAAACCTAAAAAAATGATATTAAAATTTTAGCACTGTATTTGGGCGATAAAGTTTGGAAGGTGGTAACCTCACGTTACATAGGGTTGTAACAACACTACGGAGCTAACGGAGACTACGCTATACATCCGGCTCTGCACCTATGAATGACGTAATAGCTCTTGTTTCTACGCGTCTTACCAACAATCATTTTTTTTTTTTTTACTTCGTGTGAGCTAAACCTTTCGCACTCAAAACAAAAAGAGAAAGTTGTACAGATCGATTCTTTTTTTTTTCTGTTACATTGATGATAATAATTTTAAGTAATCACGTAATATATTACGGATTTTTATTTTAGAAAGTGAATGTCATTAAATCATTTTAAAAATGTAAGTGTACATATATATATAATAATTTTAATATGTGTTTTATATTGGAGAATTCGATAATTGAATTTGGTTTACTTGCCTAAAATGTCGCGTGTATTCGTGTCAGCCGTCACTAAAAAGTAGAAAATAAAATAAATAAAAAAATTAAGGTATAACCTTTTATTCATGCGAAAAAATGAACGCGAAAGTTGAAAATATTTTTTTGATTACAATAAAATGCATGGTTTGTATAAAAGCGTGGGCGCCTTTACCTTCTAGGAATGTTCCATTTGTTTAAGGAAATATACACAAAATATAAGGTGCTATATAAGGCCCCAAGCTTTTATTCCAACCATGCGTTTTATTATAATAAGAAAATATTTTCAACTTTTGCGTTCATGTTTTCGCATGAATAAAAGGTTATACCTTAAATTTGATTTTATTTATTTTATTAAAGTCAAATATGATAAGGGAGCAAAAAAATACCATGCAACGGGCGCCGTTTACACAAGCTAAGTCACTGATGATGAGAGGAGGAGGGGCAAAAAATCATATTACGACCCGGCCGCAACTTATCCTCGCTACATCACTGGAAGAGCCATACCTTATGAAGCTAATATTCGTTTACACATGTTTGCTAAATTTATGAACATTAAAAGCGAAAAGGGTGGTACTGATTACTCATTACTTTATGTAAGAAATCTAAAAAGGGTCCGAAAACAAGTTCACAGAATATTGGTATCATACTTAAACCTTTCCAAACATTATAAACTAGGACTCTGTAAACTTAGTATATATAAAAATAATTCTTTTCTACTAAGCTTCTATGCTTATAAATTCGAATTACCCAAAACAGTTGAAAATATAAGTGGGGGCAAAAAAATAATAATCTAATTCGAATTTTAAAATACTCTTTACGGCGTTTGTTCTCTTTTGTACTAATACATCACTGTGTCAAACTTATTTCCGGCACTTTAAACGGTTTGGGCATGCATAAAGAATAAAAAAATGAGCATACATACTCATGAAAAAATATTCTTTTACATATATAGATGAAACTAATATTATCTGATACAGGCTTGCTAAATTGATTAATATTAAATAAAAGTTAAAAGGATGGCTACGTCACAAATATAAAAGGGTTTCGAAAACAAGTTTATTGAAAGTATTTTTCACATTTCAACCTTTCCAAAGATTATACAATGGGAAACTGTGTTCTCAACATACACATCAGGTTTTCTTTCCTTCTAAACTTCCATGCTTATAAAATAGAATTACTCAAGTCAGTGGTGTAATGTTTCCTTCCCGCGAGCTTAATTCCCATGAGAAAAAAAGTGCCGGCCCTTTTGATACTGGCGGTAAACAGCAGGAGAGTTGCACCTGGACATCGCTAACGAGACGGGCGCAAGAAGAAGGACTTCACACAGAGGGCCGCCACAATGTCGATGAATAAATCACTGTCAGCGCGGACATTAGCGGTACCTTTTGGTGATTCCTGAATAGGCCGGTGGTGACGAAACTCAAGAACCTTCCCAGAATAAAGAGGTGGACCACTCGGAAGGTGAGTTGTTGGTCAACCAGAGTACGATTATCCAGTGAAGGGAAAGATAGGAGGGGCTTCACCACTTCATCCACCCCCTGAAGGAGTGAATAAAAACTGAGGAACGGAGAGAATTTGATGATTGGTTTTTTGGAGGACTCTCGAACGAGTGCAGGCTCCGGAGTACCGTAGAAAGCGGTGTGATCAGCGGAATGAAAGTCCCGACTGAAGTCGGACTTTGGTAGACAACCCCGAGGAATCGGCTTCCCCGGACTCTCAGCTCATGAACTTGCGGGCACTCTAGGTAGTCTCGTAGTTTGGTATCACGTGGATAGGTGGAAGTTATCCATCCGATAATTACTAGTCTTCCTGTACTAATTTCTCATGGAACTTTGACGTTTTAGAACTATGATTTGTTTGTTCCTTTGTAAATAGTCATATTTAATCAAGACTTCTCTGCGAGAAGTGTCTCTTAATTATTGCTGTATGAAATAAAAGTACTTAGGCCAACCTAAGCTTGAATTATTTGGTCACACTTAGGCCAAGACATTACAGTGGCAACTCTTGAGTCAGACAGAAATATTCTTAATCAGGGTCTTGTCCGAGTTCACGACGTGGCGCGTTAACTTCTGCATAGAGGTTATGATTGAGAGTAAGCACATACAGTGGCTCTTTCAAATTTTATAAAATTTCATATGACTTGAAGTAAGGCATTTATTCTTTGAAAAGTGACGTTTGTTAAGTTTTTCCAATCGTATAAAACAAAAGCTATAGGTTTAATAAAATTCACAAAGCAGAAATATTTGTCTTTAAATCGACTAATTTTCATTGTTTTTAATGATATGTTTTTAAAGAATCGAATAAATTTCAATTTGATTCGTCGTTTGATTGCAAAATGGAGACATAAATTCACAGCCTGTGGATGTGCGGTGTATTTTGCCAAGATTGAATATATCGGTTTCTTTAATTCACCGAGGGGATAATGACTGAAAGAAATGAGTAAAGAATGGACAAATATATCAAATAATGTGAAATAGTTATTTGAAAAAGGACACATTGAAACGAGGATATAAAACTCTAAACCGGAACTCACTTGGAGAAGAGATCTCAATTTTGTAACGACTGAGTGAAGCGATGCGTTCGAACACTGGAAGTTTGAACACAGGAAGAAAAATTGATGAAACAACTGCTTTCATCACAGAAGTTTTATAAAAAGTTTGTGCCATAGAATTAAATATGGAGGAAAAACAGAAAACAAAATTACTTCTTCATTCTAAAGAAAAATGTCATTTATGAGTATGCAGGAAGAAATACAGAAGTAGAAATGCTTTAAATCATCATTCGCGTTTTCATAGAAGCGACAAGTCACATGTATACAAGATATGTGGCAAAGCATTTATCCAAAGATGTGATTTAAAAACGCATTTACGCACTCATACGAAAGAAAAGCCTGATGTCTGTGAAGTGTGCGATATGGCATTTACCCAAAGATGTAATTTAAAAACACATTTACGCACTCGTACAAAAGAAAAACCACATGTGTGTGATATCTGCCAAAAAAGGGTTTAAAAGCGCATTTACGTGTCCATGCAAAAGAAAAAAAAATGAAACCTGTGATGTGTGTGGTCAAGCATACAGTGTGAAAGGTAATTTGCGTTTGCATTTAAATACTCATTCTAGAGAAAACTCTTGCGTCAGGTAATTGCATAATGAAACACAAAATCAAGGTCGTAACTTCGAACTCTCTACAGATAAAATCTCGCCCGAAAAGTACGCATGAAATCATTTAATAGGATAAATAATTCACATAGACATTTCTTTAATCATTTTAATGACAAAAGATTAGAACTATGAGTGTTTTGTGATTAAAATAACTTGAAATACCATTGACTCATTCACAGGAAAAATAACTTTCACGAATGTGATATTTGTGACAAAGAATATACTATAAGAAGCATGCTGACGAAGCATCTCCATCCATGCGCTATTTGATAAAGATATACTCTACAAGCCAATCTCATAAATCAAAAAGCAAGAAAAACAGTTTTATTTGCACAAAAATAAAGCTTCTTTCGCATCTGAAATGAGTGAGAAACATTTTTAATTTCAAGTTTGAATTAAGTATAAATCGACAAAAATGTTTCTTTATGACTATGTGAAATGCACTCGACGGATCATTCGATTAACTACTTACACTTTGGAAAATTTAGCCACACATAATGCTTTTATTAATTGAACTGAATTTAGAGTAGAGTGTTTTTATATTTGCAAATGGTATTTGAAATTTTAAGGGAGGTTATCATAAAGTATTAGCTAAATTTTTATAAAAGTTTGAATTTTTTAAAGAACTGAGTTTCAGAATATCCTTTATATTTCTATTGAGACTAACTATGTATTATTAGAAGTTAAATTTAACTGTAATTGTTTTTAGGTCTTCATATTTTTGTTATTTGTCATACCTTGTACATAAGATAAAAAAGGTTTTAAAAATATCAATTTTCCTATGTATTAATAACAACTGAAATATTAAGTACCAAATATTGTTTTCTTCATTACACCAACTAAATGTTCAAATATAACGTCATTAGTATGTGTTTGTTGTATGCGAAAGAAAAAGACAGGAATTTAATTTCATAAGACATTGGGAGCAAGCCACGCAAATTAAAATATCCGAAAAGTGAAAGAAAATGACGAATTAATGTGCTTCCTTAGTTGAACTTTAGCATCCTCAATCACATGGCAGATTTGGATTTTATAAAACCACGGATTTTTACAGTCAAATTAGACACAGGAAATTCCGGAGTGGGTTGATTGTCCAGTATGAGACAGGTAAAGCTTTTGTTTTTTATCTATACTTCTGAAATATAAATTATTATTTATTCTGCATGGATTAGTTTTAAAATGTATCTATTCATCGTTGCTTTGCCGTCAATTCGTTTTCTCACTGAAATCAATATCAGACAAAGAAAGCCAAAAAACAAATATAAACTCAGAGGAAATCGAAAAAGAAAAAAAAAAGCAAACAAGGAATCCATTCTAGTCCATTTTTTCAAGGACTAAGGAGTTTATTCGAGATGGGTTCAAAATAATAGTTTGGAAAAGTTTCTGTAAGAAGCTTGCATTACGCCAAACATAGCTTCTCTTAGCCCGAAATTTCCCAAACAGAAGACAAAGGAGTTATGTTCACCAAAAAGAATATTTTCAAAAGAAAGAGGAAAACAAAAACATTAAAACGCTAATAAGATTGATTAAAATTATCAGCTATCTGGCTATTTTAAAATTAGCCATCATAAATAAAAACTTGTCCTATGCCCATAGCTGGAAAAAAGGTCTTCACGTAATCACTGAAGATATGCTAGGTCAAGTACATTAATGTGAGTTTATTTTGTGAAACATAATAAGTTTCGGAATAGCGTGCTGAAATGTGTTCGGTATTGTTTGATGAAATTGTTATATTTATCAAGGTTAACAGGAAAATAGACATCGCTTTTTATTGTCTAATTTTTCTTTATTTTTCAGAATTGCTTCTGATGGGGCCGCGGTAGTCTAGTGGTAAGGTCCCCTCTTCGGGGCCAGAGGGGTCCAGGTTCGAAACCTTATTCAACTGAAGATACGCCGTGTACGCGGGCGCGTTGAACGTTAATCAAAGTTAGGGGGCAAAATGACCTCCCGCTGTTGCTGTATGGTGTGGAGAGAGAGTGCCAACTCGGGTGTCGTCCTCGTCATCTGACCTTGATTTAAAATTACGAGTTCCGTCCCAAAACAGCCCTCGTGTTGCTTCAAAACGGGACGTTAATGTAACTAAACCATTGTTTCAGATATTTTTGCATGGATGATTCAATTCACGCGACCTCACAATAAAAAGACAAACAAGTCATCTATCATCTAAATCCAGGTGTGCTTACACAATTCTTTACACCTGGAGATACACGAAATATTCAAATATTAAAATTTCACGACTCTTTTCAAATAATGATTGCATGAATCGATTTCCACGCCTATATTTTAAGATAGTTTCGGTTCTTCCTTATTATAGCGGCCCCGAGCTTATTTCACGAACTTCGGATTACGCCAAGCAAATCGCAATATGATTTCGTTATGACGACGTTTCGGCAAGAATTGGCGAATATTTGGTGGTTACTTACGGGGGTCGCTATAATAAGGAAGTACCAAAGCTTCTAAAACATCCTTTGATAAGTGTACGAAAAAG
>BGPR01019061.1:0-15990 GCA_013235015.1 Araneus ventricosus | reverse complement strand
TTGACCTATGTTCAAAATTTCGAGCTTTCAAGAAGCATTTGTATAACCTCCACCAAGGGGGGTCACCAGAATAGACCCCTAAATCTGGAGTGATATGATTTTAAAGAATTTTAAAATGACTTTCAAAATTTCATCAAACGATGTTTGCTTTTTCCATCTGACATAAAAATAAGACAGATTTTCGGCCTTATTCACCATCCATGGTTAAACCATGATCAGTGGTTAAATGATGATTCTGCTATAATAATGCGAAAGCCGACCAAAATTCATCGCTAAATGTATAACCTAGCAGGTTGCTATTTTGGCATGGTATCTCAATTTCTCTTTTGTTGACGATTTTTAAACTTACCCTCAGCCTTGGAGCAAAACGAGTTTCTCGCCAGTTAGGATATACATCCAGCCGATCATTTCGGTCAGCATTCGCTTGTTCGTGTAAATTCCAATTTAACCGCTGATCATAGTTTAACCATGAATGGTGAATAAGGCCGTTTTGCGTGCACAAATTCAATACTAAAAACAAAAAAACTATAAAAATCATCCTGAGTATTTTAAGTAGGATTACATTTTTTATATCCAAATCAGCATTTTGAGCCGCTGTTAATATCGGCAGTACTGGGAAATGGAACGTTACCGACTGCCATCATATCTCAGTATCCTTTCTTCAATGGACCTTATGCATGTGACGTCACATCCTCCGACACGTGACCTGCCGGAGGCAGCCATTGGCCAGTCTTAAACAGCTGACTCAGAACTGCTTTTATTTCTGAGTCGCTTATAGGCCGATCGTTTTGTTTATTCCTCCACAGCTGTTTTTTTATACTCTCGAACCCAAACGGTGCATAAGGTCCATTGGCTTCGAATTGCGGACGCCTATTAGGAATGGTGGCTAATTTGTATGCTGCAATACAATAACAGATTATTGAGTGCCGGCTTCGAAAAGTAATAGAATAAGGATTTTAACTGCAACCATAATCTGAATTGGTCAATATAAATAAATTTATTCTCGTGTTGGTGCAGTGTAGTGACTTCTGTTTCCATGGACTAAGTGGAAAGTTTATTTGCATTTTTACTTGAAGGTCACTCAACTGAAGCCGGGTAGTTTTCAGGGTTTTCTGATGGTCTGTGTGGAGATCAGTGAGCTGAGTCTACCACCGTTAACAGTAAGTACATCTGTATTTCCAAATTTGTAAATGCTTGTGATATCATTTCGTGAGTTGATACCTCTGTTATTCTTCAGGATTTCCGTGCAGTGCACTTAAAACTTTTGGTGGATCCTTAGCTAGGTAACGGATTGCAGTTGAGGTTGAGAGACGAAGGTGGGTTTTAGTGATTGAAAAATCTTCTAGTGACTGGCTTTAGTGAAGAAAACGACTCGCCTATCCTTGCAGAAAGTGGTCAGTTAACAAGTGTGTTCTGTAGAAGTAACTTCAATGTTTTCAAAACGAATATTCGTACTCTTTACTCTTGAATCTCTGCAAGTGTTGAGAGAAGTTGAGACGGGAGTTATAAACTAGGTCATGGAAGAAGTATCTCGTAGAATTTAATGGATATTGCTTCACGTCTGAGGAGCCTAAACTCTAATTCTAAAACAGATTAGTCATGCAGCACGAGGGGTGGAACTGCTAGTGCAACTCGGTGCATTCTTGGATTATTGGCTCGTGAATCGATGCCTCTTTCATTCTTAGACTTTAGTGCAGTACATTGGGAAAATGCTTGTGTACCCTAGGCTGAACAGACTACTGTTGGTGGTAAGACGGTTATTTTCATTTACTGAGAAACAATGGGCAGAGCCGTCGTATCCAATGGGTTAATTGGACTGCAGTCCAGGGTCGTCTAACAATTTACCATACCGATTTTATCTTTATTTTAAACCAAAAAAATTATATGGCTTACAAGTAGACGGCCATTGATTTTCTTGTGTAAATTTTTATATCGGTTCAAAACATTAAGTGTAGGCAACGTTTAGCATGAATAGTTTTGGTGATTAGAATAAATCTTTCGGTGTATTACTATAATTTAAGATGCATGTTTTTGTCTAGACTAAAATATTTTTGAAACCTTAGGGGGGGGAAATGTCTGCTATAATTGTATTAATTTCACTATTAAATGTAAAGTTGTAATCTTTTGATATTGTAACCATTAAAATTAATCGCCTAAACTATCGGAGGCGGAAGTTGGCTTTCAAAATTCTATCTTCTGAGTATTAATAAAAAAAGAGTACTTTTCTTGCTTCTCGGTTATTTTATTGGTTATCTTCGTATATCTATATACTCTCAAATTCCTAGTAACGGTTTCTGATGGGAGCCAAAATACTCTAACAAGGATGCTAAAATGGCACTGACTATTGGTCCAGAAACTCTCCAGTAAATTAACATCAACAAATGGCAAGTATTTTTTCGTCGTATAGCCTTTCTGTCTACTACAATAATATAACCCATTAAAGCTATTATATTTGTCTGCTAATTGCATGTATTGTGCTTTTTCAATCTTCTGTATGAAACCGGATGTCTTTACTTTTTTGTTTACTTTAAAGCTAATAAATGCTGGTTACATTTTTGTAAAACGCGACATAAGGACATCCTGCATACCCTCGACTGCGGGAGAGTTTTAAAAAAAATGTAGTTGAGGGAAAACTGGTTACCGTTTCATTTCAATATTTTAATCTAAAATTTAAGCGATGTCCTCTTCGAACTTCCGAAACGATGTTCAAAATGAGACTCGTCGATGCAAATCCTTAAACTGTAGGAATTAAATTTTGAAGTTTGTAAACTTTGGACGGAAAGCTCCGAAATCATCCTAGTAGAATGAAAAGATTAATGAGCTTTAATATTCAGTATTTTTTCGATAGTACTCGGTTGTTGCTCGTCTAGAGAAAAGGAGCCTACTAGTTTCATGTAAGTTTAGTGCTAGATTAGATCGATCAATTGGATCTAATCGCGATTAGATCAATAGAGATCGCGTTTTTAACTTCGCATTTCCACGTTTGACGGTGTAGTAGTCTCATTGGATTCCGCTTTTTCAGGGAAAAATCCAAGGTAACCACTTCAGTGTAGTTTTATGTACAGTCTTGTTAGATGACTTTCATAAATACTTAATCAATCATTGCACATTGATTGGAGCAGCATTGCCCGTCTGGGCCCTTGTGCCTCGAAACTAGCTCATTCTAATTAGATAGCACCTTCTCTTTTGGGAATGTGTCTGCATATATATTCAACTAGAAGCTCATAGAAAACTTGATGTTGAAGGATTTCGGGTCACTTTGTATGGAATGATATTCTATGATTAACAATATTGGATTGTTATGCGTGTAAAAAGGGCCATAATTCGACGCCCGAGGTGAGCTCGTGCATCACTGTTAAGGTATTAAAGGCGTTTTCTTTTCTAATGTATGGCAAAAACTAATTTCTAGTTCCCCGTATCTCTCAATTACATCAAACTCGAAGCATTTCATAAATTTGCAAAAATTTAAATAGATTGGAACCTATAGTCCGAAACTTCGTTTCAAGATTATATTTTTAGGCTTGGTACATTAGTCTTTATATTAAAAATTTACTCAATTTTGGTAACAACCATAACGTGCACTTATGTTTTCAATGTCGCCTAAACGGCCGTGGGCATAAACGCAGTACCTAAAATGAGAAGTAATTGAAAAATATACTGTAATATTTTAAATTTCTTAAGACTAGCCACCTTCGGCGACTAG
Source organism: Araneus ventricosus (assembly GCA_013235015.1). Taxonomy (NCBI): domain Eukaryota; kingdom Metazoa; phylum Arthropoda; class Arachnida; order Araneae; family Araneidae; genus Araneus; species Araneus ventricosus. Next base: position 12,287 of record BGPR01019061.1, on the reverse strand, counting down.
CAGCATGCCCGTAATATTAATAACCTGTAGCAACGCTGGCGAATTGGTTGTAGAAGCGGAGATTGCCAAAATTTTATGGTATTTCAAAATGGAAGATGGTGAGTGGCACGCGACCGTTGAAATATCCTAATGCTGTAAGCTTTCATATGAAATGAGAATTTTCGAAATGGATCCAGTGGCTAGGGACTGTTTGGCCAATTATTTTAAATCTATATCGCAGATTTTCTGCTGAAATAAAATTGGAAGGCTAACCTTTACAGGGTGAGAATTATTGAGCTATAAAAAAACGTTAACTTTTGAACCGTTGGCGACGTTCAGTTAACTTGGCGGTTGAATGCAGGGCATGTTTGGATTTTTTGAGCATGCTCACTCCTATTTTTTTTTTTGTTGGAAATGTCCAATTGCAGCGCTTCTAAGCGTATACCGATCGTCAAGGCCTATTAATTTGCGACGGAGTACAAGCTGAAGATAACCGGTCCAAGTCCCAAAATGGGATTGAAAAGTTCGAGAGAACTGGTAGTGTCGATGTCTCGACACTTCAGCGATTTTTCCAGAATTTTGCTCTTCGTCTGCGTCACGTCATAGCCATTGATGGCAAGCATATCGAACAACGTCGTGAACTAAATCCGAATATCTGTAGTTACTTCTAAAATTTCTGAATGCGGTAGTTTTCGAAAGTTTTATTTCATATAGCTCAATAATTGTCAACCTGTGTGCATTTTATGGTGTAAAAATGTTTATCCAATATGTGCCGAAGTAACTGAATCTTTAAGGTTTTGCTTTGCATTTAACTTTAAGTTTATTAATTACCATGAAATGTTCTGTTTATGTAAAGTTTCAAAAACACTCAAATCCCTTGAGATATATCGAATTGACTCGAGAAAGAAGACTACAGAAATTAGATTGTAATTGCACAGTATGATTTTTAAAGTTTCAGATGGATACTTGAGATGCAATATAAGCTTGCTATTGCTTAAAGACGATTATTTTAATTTAGGATAGTGTTATTTCCAGGAATTGTGCATTCTCTAATTTTATTCTACAGCAGAAACTTAATATCGGAATTTTTACTTTTTAAAATTAAAACGCTAATATTGGAGAAGGGAAGTCGAGATGGGAACATTTTCAAATCTGTGATCTTCAAACTTGGTTCATCTTTACAGACGCTAATTAATCTTGAATCATTCTCCAATTCATTGGCCATACAGTCAAGATAGGGGTAGAGACGCCATACGGGTATCGCAGGATAGAATGTGTGGACTACGAGATAACGCTTTACCTACTCGACCAGTTATACTTCCCTTAAAATGGTATGGGGCATTTAGAAAAACTATCTGCTTTTTTAATCTAGTATCAATCTTTTTAATGAGAAATTTACATTTTTTTAAGTTGGGATTATTTTCAGATAAACTATAGGAGCATGCCAGCGCTCCCGCCGTGCCTGGTAGGAAGAGAAGCGTGCCAAGACGCTCTCCGTCTGAATCGGTTTTGAACTGCGGTCGGAGGACGACACCTGAGCCGACACTCTCCAAACTTCCGCACCACACCAGCGGGAGGACGCTTTGTCACTAAGCATAACTTAGCGTCAGTTTCCTAGAATGGTAACGTAACGCCAGTCGTAGATAATGTGATGTATGAGATGGTTCCAATGTGAAGCACTTCTGGTCTGCATAATAAATCGGTACATACTAAAACTCGTTTGTGTAATGGAACAAGTCTCGTTGCATCTGTCCTTCTGTACATAAAAAGCCTCCCTTGTATAACTAAATGGTGTTGAGCTCGTAGGTTTCCTATACTGGTCTGTTTCCAACTCTTGATATTCTTGGTTCATGTCGACAAATCGGATAAAATCTTTCAAATCGTATGTTCGACACATCAAAGCCAAAATGGCTTCTGCGTCCTATGACGAAACTAAACGATGGTAAAGATTGTTCATTCCGTCGGCAACATTCGTTTCTCTAAAAACTACAGAGAAGTGGAATCGTGCGTTCAGAATACGAACTCTTCAGGCAGGATGAAGTTGGACTCGCAATTTGATGGACGAAAAATACGAATTTATGTATTTTGCCAGGAGATCGGAGGAGACGGGTGGGTATGATTTCAAGAATGTCTTGGATTTGGCCACTTTGAAAGAATCTTCCAGCTTTGAGGGGAAATGATGGAACAAGAGACGGTAAATTTTGTCTACGGTGCCCACTTGCTTCTCGCCAATTTTTCTTGGCGCAATTTCATTTGCTGGCACCAAACACTGTTTGGAATGCGCAGTGCGTTTTTAATTGCTGTACTGCGCATGCTTCATTTGAAAAGGAGCGATCGAGCACGCAATGCCTTCGGCATTTCAAACGCGTACCGGACAATTTTTTAACTTAAAAAAAAAAACATCAGCGGCTTTTCGCTTTCTGCAACGCGGGTCACTAGTAGCTTCACTTATTCATTCAGCGGTGGAAACACAGAATAACATACACAATTCTGAACCCAAAAGTGACTGAAAATGTTCAAAAACGAGAAAAGTGTAGTTAAAACTTCACATGTTGTTACTAATCCCTCTCTGTCTAGCGGCAGCTAGACACCATCCATGAGCCCACTCACCCTCAAGAAATCGAGAGCAAGCAAAGGATCCGCCTCGAAAGTCTCCCTAGATAGGCGAGGACAAGAGAGGATGTGCTCTGGGGACGCACTCGCTACTCCACACTTTGCGCATACCGGAAAAACTTTGTTACCGTGGCTGAAGGAGCAACTCCTCGGGTGACCGCTGACAAATCTGGACAGCGCCGTCGGGTCGGCTCTGTCACAGGCAAGGCCAATGGAGCCACCAGGACTGCTCCGCTTATACCAATCATGGGATGGAGGGACCCTCCACGTCTTTAAATCTTTGTTTTTTTTCTGATGGAATAAATCTCGTCAAATGTTAAGGAGGGGGTTGAACACAAAGGTTCAGCCGTGCCCTGCTTCGCCAAATTGTCAGCAACCTCGTTTCCATAAATATCCACGTGGGAGGGTATCCATTGGAGGTGCACCTCATGATCCACGCCTATATGTCTAAGTAATTTGAGTATAGATATGCCAGTACGATCGCCCACGTTGTTCCAGTCTTTCAAGTGTTGTATTGAACTTCGACTGTCTGATAATATCCATACCGCCCCGTAGTTGTTTTCATTCAGAATGGCCTCGAGTCCGGTCTCGATAGCCAACAGTTCACTTCTAAACACCGAGCAATTATCCGGGTTAAAAACAGGGTTAAACTTCACATACCTATTTTAATTGCTGTTTACACTTGGAACACGGGTATCTGCTTGCTATCAATCCCTGATCCCCCACACCACTGAAACTCTCGGTTCCGCTATCTGAAGCCCCATGGCAAGAGGAAAGGGATCCAAAATTCGGAGCCATAGTCAAGCAACAACGCACGTAACGAGAAATGCGCGCATCTCGCTCGTTAAAATCATCATTGCGCAACCAAAACAAACATCCTCTCCTCTCCATTTTTGGCGGCAGAGAGTTGACGATCCTAAGAGTAACGAAGTGGGGGAACCATAGACGGAAAGTTAACCCAAGAGACATTTGTTGAAGACTTTCGTCTAGAATGAAAGCGAATTCCAGAGATTTCTAAGGTAACTGTTTCGGGCCCAGTGGGCACTTTCAAGCCTGCAAGAAATATCTGTTGCATCAAATTATCCCCCTTGAACACGGATCCCATCAGTCGTCTGTTTCTGTTTACACAGATCAGATCCATCCTTCATTTGAAGTTGTCTTTCTGGACAATTTCATGTTTTTAAACTTCCTATAACTTGTTTAATCTTTACAGCGGACATCACTTCAGGTTACATGCTATATCAGGCTTAAACAGACATTGCGGTTCTTGCATAAAATATTGATTCATTAAGAGTTTTGCACTCGTTAAAACCACCTCAGTATCGTAGTAATCCACTTGTTTTTGCAATAAGTCTTTACAAAGGTTTTGCAATAGCTTGATGGATTTTATTTCGCGAGGAAATGAAGCTGAAAAGGCCGTCAAATCGGCCTCTCATTCTTTCAAACACGTCCATTCAACTTCGCCAATTCAAGAGGCTTTTATACGTTTTCAGATCGCAAAGTAAATGGAATTCGTAAAATCAAACTACACATTAAAGCATTAGTAGAAAACTGGTCGTCTTTAACGGAAACGGTGACATGGTTTTAATTTGTGTGTAGATCCATCCGCAGACATGAGACTCGCGTAAAAGTATCTATTGATTGGTGATCAACTGCCTATGCGCCCACGTTTTAATATAACAGCGGCATGAGTTCTTCGTATCTTGATTGAATGTCTCGTTTCTACTGCTCATCGCTTGCAGGACTTCTAAACGGTGACTCTTCTAATGTTGCTTGGTAGACATTTGTTTGCTAATCTTTTTAAAATTTGGAGTTTCCTCTCTCGTCTGAACTCTAATTTTTTACCATGGCTTCTGAATTAACTTTAAATTAGTCGGTGATTACTCGACTCGTTTCACTTGAATATTCCATTGAGCTTCCAGGAATTTTTCATGTGGAAAGGAACGAATGTTTTGGTGCAGAATAGCCTAAAATCGGGCTCTTGTTCCATACAATCCAAATCGGCCCAAGGCCGCCTCCATTATGTAAATTAGAGGGGGTATTGATAGGCTCATTTTTATTCAGAGCTTTGTATTCTTTACTATGCTTGTGTCTCGTTAACAAATTGTGTACTCTTGGAAATCGTGAGTTTCATGGCCAAAATGACTTTTGTTCCATAAAATGAAGCTGAGCCATTGTAAAACTCCAGGCGTTCATTCCCTATATTCATTATTATGCAAAGCTAGAGTATTGAAATGGCGTCTCCAGAATAAAATGTTCAAATGGCTTGTCTTGCTCGTAAAGAGACGGGAAAAATCCATGAACTGTATTTCGTCGGTACAGCAGAGACCGATGAGTCTGCAATTTTGAGGATGTCGAGTGATTTCGCAAGCTTTTTGGAAGCACGATCGCATCTTGTATCTCTGAAAGAAATAGGGGAACATGATGCGTAAAGACTTCCGTCAGGAATCAAAGCTCATTTTGTGCTAGATTAAGATTTTTCTTGGACATTTTTTCAGTCCCAGTTGTCTTGTTTGAATTAAGGTTGTAAATGCGGTGTCTAAAGGGCTGTTGCATTTGTAGCCGAGATGAACTAGAGAGCGAACAGAAGTATTTGCCTATTTCTCTCTTGGTATATTGCATAATAGTACTATCCAGAGTTTTCTGGAAGAAAAGGGATTGCTTTTTAGAAGTTGGAGAATACCATGCCTTGAAAATAGTTGGTGTGTTGCAAGTTTATGAATATTACAAAGTTGTAAGGTAAATAAAGTATGTAACTTGTAATGGCAGAATTATCGTCACTCGATTGATTATAAAGATTAGTTTACTGACGAACACAGTGACAAGTTTTCATTTAAATTTTTTTTGTAGCATTGACGGGACGCATTTGTTAAACTTGATACAAAATGTACATAATGACTTCTATCGATTAGGCAATAAAAACCTTTTCTTTTAGTCTTTATATTTTGAAGTACCTTGCAACGAATTTTTTTTGCTCGAATGTCGAAGTTGTTGGCGTTCTACGGAACTAACGGTGGCTTGAAATTTGTATGTACGTAGGAATGGGATTAGTTATCTACATTCTGGCGCGATCAATAGAAAAGGGTTAATTTCGAAATTTAAGTGTCGAGCACGATTGGAGAGGAGATATTATTCGAATATTTTTATGGCGTGATGATTGCGACGCATCTCGTCTATACAGATCATCTGGATCGGGAACATTTGATCGGTACACTACTTGATCTTGATTTTTCTATTGCCCCCCCCCCGGGGGGGGGGGGGGGGTGGGGGGGGGGGCGGGGTTTAGTAAAGGCGAAGATCGTGCGCGTGAATGACCTTCAGACATTTTCTTGGTGTGGTTAGACTTTATGTCGTAGCATAGAGCAACGTGTGGACGGACACTTGCAGGTGGTCCTCTGATATCTGGCAAGAATCTAGGATCGCATTGTTTCGACCAGTCGTACTACATGAAATCCCGCTGATTAAACCAATAGGATGGCGAAATAAGCTGAAACCTGCATTTTTTATCCAAGTGTTTTGTACATATTTACGGCTTCGACCCTGGCTAAGGTTAATGTTGGAAAACTATCAATCTAACAATTTCAATCAATTATCTAACAATTTCTCTGTTGGAAAACAGAAACAACAGAGTACGCATAAAGGCGAGAGTCCATTTTTCCTCTAAGATGCATTTGAGTTGGTTTTATCATCTCGATAAACATTGAAAGAAACATAACTAAATTATTACATACAAAAACATTATGTTCTAGTAGCAACATGAGCGCAAGTGACTACGTGGTCGAATCGACTGCATATCCATTTCACATCGATCATCACATCCTGTCCACTTCTATCCATATCTACACGGAGAATCCGCAGGCCTCTTATATACGCTAACATCATACAGAAAATGACGTCATGGAAATGTCCACCTTGCGGCACAGGAATACTCCGAGATTTCATTTCCCTTACGGCACGACCGATTATCTTCAACAGTTAAGCGGTCCACATTGATTTTAGTGTCGACTTTCATGGATGGAACTTTCAATTTGAAGTTTACGAGGAAGACCTGGTTCATAGCTCTGAAACGAAGACTTTGTGAAATTTTTTCTTGCACTGTTGAGTGCCATTTTGGTGTTTGGTAGCAATGTATTGAATCTTTCGGGACTTCTCGACTACTTCACAATTGATACCAAGATGGCGTTCGACGATATTTGCTTGATCAAGAGGGTGGAGTCGTAGATTGATTCTGTCCTGAAAGATAAATGAAGTTTCTGTAACGGATAGATAAACTGGCGACCCATAAAAAAAATTTGATGCGATACAAAGCGTCATTCATTGAGTGGGTAGCAAGAGGCAGAATGCGTTGTAATTGTATGAACTAGTCAGAAATGCTAACATGCTTGTTAATTATTGGATTGAGGTAGGCGAATGTACATGCAAATGGCGGATACAATTTTTCTTGGTGTAGTCCAATTTTTTCCTTCAAGTTTTGAGTGTGCAGCAGTGTACTCCATCTCATTCGTGTGGTACCGATTCTCGGCATCCTTTAGTGTGTGTGTCGCTCACTCTATGACGCGGCGTTTGCTATCTTCATCTTGAACCTTTATCAATACAAGTTTATCTTAAAATATGCGTTCATTTCTATAGTGGTGGGCAGTCCTTGATGCTAATAAGCAAGGAGTGGCAGTAATAACCTTGGCAGGTGCGCTGTTAAAGCGATGAAGTTGTTGCAGGTTATTTTCCAGTCTTTCAAGAATACCAGTCGGTGGTTTGGCAATAACGGGGTAGTTGCGAATGGGCTTTACGAACTGACTCGTGGATCAGAGGGAACTTCATGAATCGATTTCGGACAAATTCAAAATCATCCTCGTTATTTGACCATATTTGCTGAGCAACAGTTTCATCCAATTTTCCCTTATTTCTCTTTATTCTTGAGTCTCGGATTGCTTATTCCATCATTTCCGCGAGTAAGAATTGTCTGTTTTCTGCTGCATCCGAGCATTCTACTTGTCGAGGCATTCAGAAGGTTGGTGGCCGTATTTCGACTGGCACTTGCAAAATTCGCAGTACAGAGGATATTTTATTGGAGTCTGCATTTCTTGATCTTCATTCTAGACTCGTGCTCCTTGTAGTAGAGCCTTTTCTATTTTGTATAGTACCAGGATTATAAGTGTTCATGCTCCAATTTACCATAACCACTTGATTAAGGTTAGAAGTTTAAAATGATTAATTTTAAAGTTGAAATGTGGACGATTCAAGTCAATTTATTGTTAAAAGTAATTTCCAAGCTCTTATGACAGTTGCGAATCTTTGTCTCTATGGTGACTTTAAAAGCAAGTTTCCTGTTCAGGACGAAGTTTAGTTTAATGAATTTCCGATATGTTATACTCCGATTAGCCAACGTCTGGCGGTTTTCGACGGAAAATATCAATTTTCGTTCGCCATAGTTTCTAGAAACTTCGGCCAGGTCTGCATTGGTAAATTTCTTGTCGTGCTTGCAATGAAATAACGGTGCATACATTCATAATAGACTGTATTGACAATTTATTTGGAAGAGAAATTTTATCAAAGAACATTCTGATGCTTTCAAGGTCTAATGCTATATACAACATGCTTCAAGAACGATTCCCAGAAACAAAGTGAAACCTATTCTTGATATCGTATCGCAATTTCATATTCACTTCACTTTGATGTTTTTTAATACCTTAAAGTGAATTCGATTCGATACTTGAGTCTTCGCTCATTCTTAGCTTTATAAAATTATTCATTTTTACAGTAAGCTTTACTAATTACTGACATGCATGAAATAATATACAAATACATTTTTTACTTATATTTAAATAGTTGACCTCGACGTTTTTTTACACAAGTGGTCCGCGGAACCAAAAAGGTTGGGAACCGCTGTTGTAAATAATAACGGCCTTGATGAAGCCGTATCACAGGTCGTCAAAATAATTATTGACGCGGCTAATGCTCCTATCCCTTTCACGAAGGGTTCAAACCGGAGGCAAAATAAGCCTTGGTGCAACAACGAATGCCAGATAGCGAAGGGAAAAGCATGGAGCAAATTTCGCAGGTACCCCACCACTGCTAATTTAATAGAATGTCATCGATAATTTGTCTTCATAACTAGGTCTAAAACGATGCCATGCTGCATATGACTTTTTTACTGCCCTCGCTTTATGAATCGCAAAAATCCATCAATCCTTCCGCTTAAAACCACGCTAATTTGTGTCTCGGCTAAATTCTTTGATTTGAAATCTTACTGCAACCTTAAAATATTCAACTTTTCCAACACGCTCATGAACATACTTCTAAGAGGCTTCTGTAGCCAAACTTAAAATGTTGTCTGTGAGAACCTGGGAAATTGAGCTGAAGCCCCTTTTTAACGCTTAGGTTGAAGAAAAGTGAACTGGCTCTCAAACGAATAATCCAGGTCGAACAGTGGACTTTTCATACTTCATATTTTTCACTTTCCATAAAGACGTTTTAAAAATTACTAAACACTTGCAATTAAGAATGGGTGCAATCTTAAACAAGAATGTTTAAGAAAAGCAACAACCGTTTAAAGAATTTTATTAAATCACATTCTGACGTTTAATGCTATATACATTAGTTCACAAAAACAGTGAAAATATGCTCGTAATTTTTTAAAACCGTATCGCAATTTCTTTTTGCGCTTTAAACCTTGTACAGTTTTTACAGTACGTTAAACGTTACGTTTTAAACGGTTGCACTTTTTTCTACCATGTCGCAGTCGCCCCCCCCAAAAAAAAAACTTAATTTGATTTAGGAGAATTGGTTTTGCTATACTGCAGTCATGGAGTAAATGTTCCCCATATCGACACTTTACATTAAGTGTAAAGGACTATTACCTTATCAACAATCATACAAATGAAATACAGAAAGTTTGACTTAAAGGCATTTCGTAATATACACTACACATTAAAGTTCAAGACTTTACATAAGAGGACGAATTGGGAAGACTCGCACCGATCCAACCTACTCGGATTTGTGCAAGATCCGAAATGGGCCTTTGATGGAACTAGGATAGAACTTGTGCAAGTAAGCCTTGTAGGCTAAGGTTCCATCTTGTAAGTAGTCCTCCTCATCACTCATCTGTGGCATAGTAGGGTTGGTTCTGACCATTGTGCCATAAAACCAAAACCAAATCCTCGCTCTCCAAATGACTGATGGTGATGGCCTGTTGGATTGAGATGATTCATGATCAGTTCAACCAATCAAAGACGACGCTGACGTTAGACATGGGGTGGGTTCTTCTCTCCTTTTCATAACCAAATGTATCACTTTGCTTTTCTTCGTCTTCTGTTCGACCATCTAGAAAAAGTATAACGTATAAAATTTAAATGCAGTATAAAGTTATTCATCTCCAAAGAAAATAGATCAATTTGATCGTATGCCCTGATATTCTGCGAATAACTATGCATCTAAATATTTTTTCGGAGTGCAAAGGCTCAAGATCGTATTTAGCACGTCATACTCGCTTATCTACGGTGGATACTTAAACTATTTCAAAAGCACTTCGTATGTTTTGGGGGTACGACGCAGCATAGTCAAACATGGCTTTTGTGCCAATAAAATTTACCACTATCCTATCGTATGTTTTGAGAGAGGTTGTCCTGTAAATTGTCCCTTCTACCAATCGGTTCTCTACATGTTGTCGGCAAAAAAGCTAGATAATTCTACAGAATATAAATTCTATCGCTGTTTTGTCGAAAACGGGAGTCATCTTGGACACTAAAGATTGATTGTGCTCCCCTGAATACTGAATGAAACGTTTATTGCTATCGAACGGGACCTCGTGGTGTTTCAGTTCTAGCAACTCGCCTCGGCAGTACATTAGGGTGGATCGCTCTTCTATGGAGAAAAAAAAAATTATTATTAATCAAAACCTACCTATGCGGAAAAGATGTTCTATAGTATGGACATTAAGAGAAATAATAAAAAAATTTAAATTTAAAAATTTAATACTGCCGCAAGGGGGTTGAATTTTCAAAAAAAAAATGGAAAAATACTTAATTTTGATTTTCGATTATACGATTTTAGATTCGAAATTGTTTTTTTTTTTGCAATATATATAAACAAAAGTGATTAATGAGTAGTATAATGTACATTACAACATTTTATGACTCGGCTCCCCCTCCCCACACCATCAAATCAGTCCGGTTAAACAACTAGAGCAGTAGGCAGTGACTTTGCGTGCTTTCAGAATTCTTCGAAGGGCTAATTCCCTTATGTGATTTCTGTCATCAGCTAGCATTGATACCAGGTCATTTTCTGAATGGCCAAAAAATCGGTTTCTTTTAATAGCAGGGCCTATGACATCCTTCAAATCATTCGAGAAATAACGCGATAGAACGATTGATTGATGCAAATACTGTGCCTCATAAATTATGGTTTCGTTTTGATCTTGAACCACATAGACGCATAGAGTTTGTAATGAATGTCGTCAATGTCAAAAAAGCCTCGGATGAATTTTCGTGAGCTAAATTGAACCTGAGAATACTGTTCGCGATTCTAAGCCACCTTGAGTGACAAACTTTTCCAGGATTTATCTTCGACAGACTTTCTCTGCAATGTCAGCAGTTTGACTTCACAAATTTTCATTAAGTACAGTTGATCAGTACTTAAGTCGTTCTTGTTAGTCACTTCACATAGCGTGTTTTCTATTGGCGTGGAGGAAACTACAGATAGCTTCTTGCATCCGGCCAACGATTTTCTTATTTCGCCAGTCAGGCTTCTGGTCCCAGTTGTGGTTTTATCCACGTGCGCGAAAAGATGACGTAGTGGAAGCCCGTTGGCGTGTAACTGGCACACAAACCATTGTAGTGGACGATTCAGGATCAGTTCCATGTTACGTATAATACCTCCTTTGTCACCTGTGTTGACAGATGTTCCGTCGCAACCAACTTTGTTACATCTATGTCATTGTCAACGCATGACAAAAAAACTATATATGTTATTTCCAATAATTTGCGCTCTCCCGAAATTGACAGACATGTGGCCGATGTACTCAGAGCCAGGTTCTTTTAACAAGCTTATGTGTTCTTCTATTATGACCTTTCTTCTGTTCTCTTCCAATGATAGTCTTGTCTTTTCGCTCATCGAAGTATAAACCAAACTGATCATGGTCATAATCTTTTATGACTTGAGACAATAGTGGTTCTTGCCTTTGTTCTCCCACGCCGAATTTTATTTCTGTCAACAACGTTCAAAACATAGCTTCCTGAGATAATGCCCACATCTTGAAGAGCAGCTGACACGATGGCAGCGCCTGCTCGGTCGGAAATACCAAATCGGTCCAATGTTCTAACTGCAGCTAAAACTTTTTCACTACAGGTAGTCCTGTGTGCACCCAACCGGCACAGTTGCTGTCATGGCATCGGACACGGGGCGGCGTTCTGTCACTACAGGTGACTGTGGGGAAGATTCCATGAAGTACCACTTCCGACTTATGGAGGCGTGGGAGGATAAAGCAGGAGACAGAAAAAAAGATGGGATTGCCTACTGCTCTAGTTGTTTAGCCGGACTGATTTGTCGGTGTGGGGAGGGGGAGCTGAGTCATAAAATGTCGCAATGTACATTATACTACTCATTAATCATCACTTTTGTTTATATATATTGCAAAAAACAACTATTTCGAATCTAAAATCGTATAATCAATAATCAAAATTAAGTATTTCATTTTTTTT
>BGPR01019060.1:0-29865 GCA_013235015.1 Araneus ventricosus | reverse complement strand
TAGCGCGTTACACTCGAGTTATTTCAAACTAACTACTCAGGGCTGTTATTTCAAGCAAATATTAAGCCATTAATAGATATAATTCGATACAAAATATTACATGCACTACATAAGCACCTCAAGTATCCCATGCACTTTGAATACTAGGGGAAACTCATCCCCAAAACAGAATGAATAATCAAATAAGACAGAGATGACTGAGTAGTCAAGTCGACTTCTCAATCGTTATACTTGCCAAGCAATGACTGTGGAGTTTCTTTTTAAAACAGAAAATATTTTTTTAAAAAATGAAATAAAAATGTAATAAATCTTGCGTGCATCTTATAAATAAGCGCAACTGAAATAATATGCATGGCTTTAAAATACCACTTTTAAATAAAACCAACATTTATTTCTGTCGTAACGGGATATCCGTACCATGGCCAAAATGGAACAAATAAAAATAAATTTTACAAATTACAACACCAACGCATGAAAGACAAACCAAGCCAAATTCTGAAACTAACCACAATATTTGAATGGAGCATTTTCTTTTTTTTCTAAACGTGACTTTAAGAAAAAGAAATGAAGCTTCATTCAGGAAAAGGAAGCTGGCTTCCGGTGCAGCGCTCTTGACACGTGGTTTCTTTCAATCTAAAGGACGTGCTTTTCTTTTTTTATTCTTCCCCTAAAACATGCTGAGAATGCTTTTAAACCGCAAGGTAGAAAATAGCTTAGGAAGATAATCATCGCTAATCCATTACCCTTTCAGAGATTTTTGCCTGTTTTAATCCACAGAGCTTTATCTAATAGGATAGGAGGCTTTAGTTTCGATTGAGTTATAAATATGTCAATCCTATTCTTTTTACTTTCTCGTATGCGAAGTATACAAAAAGATGGTATTGTAATCGTCAAAAAATTCGAACTCGAGATTTTGACGAAACTCCACGTTTTAGACCTCCCCGAGTCCGAAAAACACAATTTTGGAATTATGTCTGTCGGTGTGTCTGTAAACACTATAACTAAAAAACTATTAAAGCTACAAGGATGAAATTTGGTATGTGGTCTTTACACACAATTTGTAGGTCTCAATCAAATTCCGTCCACGGGAAGTCTGTCTGTATATCCGTGTTAATGTGAACGCGATAACTCACAAACTTAAATAGCTAGGTGGATACAATTTGGTGCATATTTTTATCATCAGGAATGTAGGTTTGTATCAAATGTTAGACCAAATCCGTCAAAGGGTCGACTGTCTGTATAATCGCATACTTTTGAACGCAATAACTTCTTTAAAAATTACTTTGATAAATGAAATTAGGCATGTGGCCTTCTTACCTTAATGGTAGATTTGTGTCAGTCGGTTAAAAAAAAAAGGGGGGGGGGCGTTCAAATTGAAAATTTCGTTTTCTTTATCGACACCCAGCCTATAATCACGCCGCTTCTAATTCCACGTCCGCGTTGGACGACCTTCGGAAATCGCGGTATGACGTTTCGTTTTTTTTTTCTCCACGGCATTAGGGGTTCTTGTTCGTTGTACTGCCTTTCAGCTTATTTTTTCTCTACATTTGTAAGGAGTATACGAGAAAGTTTAGGGGAGACCACTCCCGCTGATTGTTAAAGCGATCAGACGTCCTGTATTAGCTAGGCTTGCTTTGTTGGTTGTATTTTATGGCTCAAGTGCCATATCTAGGTTCATAAGTGAATATTCTCGGTGAGATTTTTCTCTTCCCCTCTCTTAATCTTGGCTTGAGAAAACGTCTCGAATTGCCTAGATTTGATTTTGCTTAGTTAGAATACAGTAAAGCACCCTTTATACTTTTCTCACTTTATACGTCCTTTCATTTATCCGAACATCGTAACCTTTGTTTTTATAAAGTTCTCCATTCATACTACGCAAAGTTTCGGTTATACGTCGTTTTCACTCTTTTTAAAATTCGAAATTTTCTCCATCAGTCATTATTTTAAATTTTTTAATTAAACGTCTACCTTCCTGCACATTAATCGGATGAAACACGATATGAATACTTAGCACTCAAGATATGCAATTAAACGTATGATTTTTCTCACCTTTCAAAAAATGTTTAATTTTAAAACTTCATTATGGCTTTCAGTATTATGAAATACTATACTAGTACTGTTTAAAAAAACTTTAAAAGTAATTATTTTTAAATGAATTTGCATTAGCAGCATTAAATTTGTAATCAACGTTAGCATTAATTAGCATCAATTTCGATTATATATCTTTTCATTTATAACGTCGTTTTATGTCAGTCCCTTGAAAGACGTGTAAACGGCGATTTACTGCAGTGGTGCGCAAACGGTGGGTCGCGAGAAAAGTTTTGTGGGTCGCCAAATTTGAATAGATATTTATTTGACAATAAAAAAATATAAGGCTTTTCATCAAAAAGCGTAGTCAGAGGGTTCGCGAAAAACTTTTACATGAAGTGAGGAGGCAGGAAATGAAAATAGTTTACACACACTTCTTCACTGCAAGTTCAGTTTTGAAGTTATGCGAAGGTTATTTTGGGGAGGACAACATAATTTTAAGCCCTTGTCAGATGACGACGATCACTCCAAATTCGATATTACCCTTTCTAAACTTCCTCGTTTATTCAGCTGTATGACATTTGGCACTGATGGATTTGGCGCGTATGATGTGTGCGTGCATGACGGGTCTGGTCTCGCCCTCGCGACCCTTCTGCCACGAGGCCTCCGTTTCAAGTTAGATCACAACAGGATTGCCAGATCAAAATAGCAAAATAAGGCCAAACCTTCTTAAAAATAAGGCCAAACCTTCTTAAAAATAAGGCCAAAATAGGCCAAATTTGACCAATTAATTGAAAACCTCATTTGCTATTAGAAAAAGGATATCCTTCATGAAAACGAATCCCACTTGATAGACATATGTTCAATGCTCTATTATTAAACTAAAATTTAAGTAAAAGAAATTTAAAACACCCTTGTTCTATTCAGGGGCTATTTCATTTGACAGTTCATTATATATCATTTGAAATGTGTAATATCTAAAATTTATTAAAAAACAATAGAATAATTAATTAAAAATTGTTTTAAAAGTCATTAATTAAAATAAAGTCAAAAAAGACCAAAAATGAATTTAAGGCCAAATGAAAATTCCTAAGGCCAAGGGCTTTGATAAAAGGTCAATGTGGCAACCCTGGATCACAAACATAATCGCGAAAAAAATAGTATGCGTGCTTCTGACGGATTTTTAGTCAAAAGATTTTTAGAAATTTTTTTTTTATTTGAAACATTTTATTAATTTTTTAAAAATATATTAGTTTACATTTTTTCATTTATCTCAACAAAATGTCACTGATTTATCAGTTTTTGACTTACAAGTAAATAAATACTATCAGAAAATTTAAAAAAACAAGGCCAACTAAATTGAATTTTTAAAAAGTTAGCTTCCGAAAAATTTTCATTTCTATATAAAGAATTTGGCCATCCTAGTTGAGGACTTTGCACGTTGATATGAATTGCTTCTCTATTTATTTAAAAATGGATTTTTTTTTCTTCAGCTTTTATTGAACCAATACACTCATTGAATATTTTCCCAAGTGAACAGTGTCAGGACAAATGTCAAAAAACAACGACAACAAAAAAGGAACATAGATGTGAAATCAGAGAAGGCACTGTTAGTTTGCCAGCAATAATTAAGTTGAATACTATAAATATAATACTATATAATACTATTCTTTGATATAATTTTAACGCAAAAAGATATTTTGAAACAAATTCAAAGTTTTTGAAAGTACACAATAAATAACCGAACAAATATTATAGTCGCAGAGCCCAGCACTTCTACTCTGCATGAAACAAGTATACTGATAGAAACCCGAGTGACAGATCATTGTGAAGTGGTGAACAAAATAAATAACCAATGTGAGTAAATCAATATATAGAAAAATATTAAAAGTTAAAGTAAAATGCATGGTTTATATTCCTTCGCTTTTTCCTGTTTTCGATAAGCAAATTAATAGCTAATTA
The DNA here is from genome assembly GCA_013235015.1 of Araneus ventricosus. NCBI lineage: Eukaryota > Metazoa > Arthropoda > Arachnida > Araneae > Araneidae > Araneus > Araneus ventricosus. Next base: position 25,875 of record BGPR01019060.1, on the reverse strand, counting down.
ATATTTGTCTACTTTTATTCAAATTTTTTGAATGAAAGTTTTCAATTTTGTTCTGAACCTTGCCCCTCCTTAATATTTACAACGTTCCGGATGTAGGTAAAGAAATTTAATCCCTTTATCCAATAGGATAAGATTCTTCATGTTTGACGGATATAGAGAGTCTTGTCACTGAATAATCAGACTGTCAGTCTCGATTCTTTTCACGAATTTACCACTCTGCTGAACAGAGAAAAGATTTCCTCCTCAGTGTCAGAGGTGAAATCTTGATTTACAGCAGACAATGCGATATTTTGTTTGCAGATGCAGAGGAATGCTTTTTGAAAACAGTTTTATTTGTATAAACGGGGAGAGGGGATGTAAATATACATAAAAAAAATCTTTTTGTGATGCTTGAAGATTGCTAACAAACTGCTGTTGAAATGCGATGACTTCCAAGTTTTCTGCAGTGACAGATTTACAACTGCTTTATTTATTTTTATTTTGGTGACAGGCTACATTTGTTTGGCATTTTTTATTATTTTGAGTCTTGAATTTTGTCTAGTTTTATTTTAGATAATTTCCTTATGTAAAATCCTTTATCTTTTTAAGTTTCTGGAGCCCTACTTTAGTGGTTTCTTATCTTGGTATTATTCAAAAAATTTGAGGCGACCTTATTATGTCTTTCATATCCTGCAGGTAAAATTCCTGAAGATAATGGTATTTTTATCTTCAAAAAATGCGTTTAATTTGGAATTTCCCCATTGTTTTATTGTACTAAAAGTAAAATCTACCACAAGTCGATTACTTCTCTTAAACTTTTAGGTGTGGTGTTTATAATACATAATCCAATGTTCGATTTTTTAATATGAAGCCAAGTTGTATGGTTACTCTACTCTGTACGATTACGATACAGAAGCATGTTTCACCCAAACCAAATTACTGAAACCAAAATAAAGAAGGGTTAATAAGGGATAATATAAAAACATAATGCGCCCCTTAAAAACAAGTAAATAAATAACTAACATTATGTATATATGTATACTGGTGAAGAGAGGGGGCACGATTAAGCGTCATATGCTAAGTTTGGTCTCAAATAATAAAACAATTGATAAACGTTGGATGATGTCGATATAATATTCAGTTTGCCATTCATCTTATTGAAAGAAACCATCAACAAAAAGCGGAATCATTTTTATCTACAAAAAAAAAAGAACAAAACGACCTAAATTTTTATAAGTTTACTTCAAAAGCCGCTTATGGTGTAAAGGTAAAAATGTTGCGTCTAATATCCTTTTTAGATTTTAATCCACTCAACGTTAAGCATAAAATTCGAAAATAGGTTCCGATAGGGATTAAGTCTTTTCACGTAAGCTCTACTCAGCTAATGATCCTACATCGATAATTTCACATAACTATTCCGTTATAACTATTTCAATAAAATCTATCCACGCTCTTCAAACTCTCTGGCATGCTGAGGCAAACTTTGTCGAGGCCACATCATTAACTACTCAATTATGCAAGGTCCAACTTTAGCCTCGTGGTGGTAAATTATCAATCTATTCATCTCGATGATGAAGGGAAATTTTGTATCGGAGAGAATATATAACAGGTTTTAATTCTCCTCCTTGAATATTCTCTCGTTGATCGGGTTCCCTGAGGGTCAAAAATCGTGTCTCAGGTGTCAAAATGCGGAATGAACTCAAAGCCCTAAGCATGCATTATTGATGAATCCAACAATTCCGAAGCGCATATTCTAAAAGTATCCTCCTCACGGGATGATTATCTAATCAAGGTGCACTGTAGACGGAAAGGGAAGAAGATATTTTCAGGACTTAGAAATTGTTTGCAAATTGTATCGGCTATGTTGTACCATGAAAAGAGTGGCGATAAAGTAAAAATTGAACCAAATGATCAGCGAGCTCTTAATCTAAAACTCACATTTTGAACATTGCTGGTGTTTTTGTATCATGCAATATTTGTCACTACCTTATTGAAGACTTTTTTTTAACAGGCTTCTACTGGCACTTGGAGCATTCAGTATAAAACTGGTAAGGCAGAAAGGTTAGCTGACGGTGGAAAGAAAAGACAAAACAAAGTGAAAATACTCAATGGACCAGGTATCCACTACTTTATAATGCATAATAATTTCAAAAACTGAGAGCTATATAGAATCGAATGCATGATAATGTGGCTTATAAACAGTGGCGTAACTAGGGTGAGGAGGTAGGGCACGTGCCCTAGGCGAAATTGCAAGGGGGCGCAAAATTAAGGAATCAATTGATTGTATTTAAAAGAAAAGTAGGTGTTTTGTAGCTCTTATTCCCAAGATTCTTGGAGAATCTCAAGTATACAGTCATTTTTACAACCCGGAAACCTCAAGCTGCAACAAAATAACAAGTAATATTATATTTCAGAGATTTGCTGACCCAAACCGATACCTCCGAAAGATCCCCCCCCCAACACAAAATTTCTGAAAAGATAATGCGAATCACATTTCAAAAGAAAAAAAGAAGGGGGCGCAGTTTCGGTATTTGCCCTGGGCGCCATTTTATGTAGGTACGCCACTGCTTATAAATTTACATGTTATAGCATTCATGTCATTTTGCATCACAATGGGGATGAATGCCATAACATTCACGATTGCGAACGGGTAAAATCAAAATCATTAATAGTAGAAAAAAATCACACGTTGAAGAAGAGTAAGACGTAACAATTAATTGTCTTAGTAAAATTGAGGAGATATTTTAGTTAGATAAATCAATGTAAAGTGTAAGCGTTATTAGACAGGCTATTGCGGCTTCGTGTAGAATCTTTGGCTTGAAGTTGGAGGATTACTGATTCGAGACTTAATTCCACAGAAAATCTGCTTTTATTTGAGCTTTTGAATATATCTGGGTTGCATAAAAATCTTTCATGGTTAAATGTCCTCATGCTGGTGTTTTGTTTAAGTTTGGAAGCGTAGATTCTGGCCCTAATGTCGTCATAGTCATCTGGCAACAGTTCAGAATTATGTGGCTTGTACCCATTGACTCTCGTGTGAGGATGAAACGAGACGCTAATCTATCAAATCAAGTAAATCAACATAAGGCTAAATAAGTTAAGGGCTGATTGCTTTGTTTATTTTCCTGTTCATTGATGATAAATGAGTGGCGACTAATGTTGTGGACGACTGCTTTGAAAATTTATAGGTAGCATTTTAAATCATAAGATTTTCATTTTAAATTTCAAAATTCATTAATCACTGATAAAATTCTTCATTCAAATTTTACAAAATTTATATAATTTTATCTTATAGTGATATTTACTTTATTTGGTGAAATTTTGGAATTCAGATGACTTTTAGCCAACTTTCTGCGTTAAATTAGTAAGTACCATTCATGAAATCTTAATACTCCCTTTATTTTTCGCAATCCCAAACGCCATACAACGGTTTTCATTTAGAGACCTCCCATACCACTTAATTATTTTTATTCATCGTATATTAAATATTCATTATTTTCAAAGAATATCCAAATTAACCACATCTAAAAGGAAAAATTAAATTTTGAAAATTATACACCAGCTTGAATTGTTCACCTAACCAGTCACGCAGTTAACTGTGTCGTGGAATATTAAATTCAGTAGTTACACCCCCAAAAAAGACAGGAATAAAAGAGTAGGGATTAGTGTAGCGAGAAAACGCATACATTAAGCTTCCTTTTAATGTTATAGTCTAAACTAAATCAATGGAAACCGTTTGTTTTCGTGTGGAAAGAGAATTTATTTTAAATCTAAAATGTCTTCTTTTAAATAATTTGTTCTCGATACAGTATTTCCTGTTACGGTATTTAATAATTTGTTATAGATGCAAATTATTTAAATTGAATTGGAAACCAAGATTTCACTATATCTTTCAAGTAGATAAAATTGAAATAAAAATTGCGTTATAGGCATAACATACTTTATATTTTCCCTTCTGAATATAGCGAATTAATGTAATTAGATGACCAGGCGTAGCTTGGTCATTTGAAATGGGGGTCAATTCATACTTTCAATCGATATACCTTTATCCCACAGCTCAGATTTTGCATTTAAATGGCCTGTTTGTTGATGCTTAACGTATGATTGTGACTTCACGTGACTTAGCCTCAACTAGGCTATTTGTTTTAACTCTGTGTTAATTTATCAAATCGAGTCTTCTAAAGCTTTTCTTTTATTTTTAACTGCATGCTATTCAGTGTGCAGAATGGATGTAAGTACCTTTGGGAAAGAAAACTTTATTAAAATATTTTTTATTTAATTCGAGTTTCGTGTTTTACAGGTGGAATTCCTCATGTGCTAGAGTTGGGAAATTTTGCATACTTGTGAGTACCTGATGGCAATACAGTTTAATATTTTCAAAACTTAATTATCTGTTAATCGATTAATTTAATTAAATTTTGATTCCATACATGTGGAGTCACCTGATAGTAAAATTGACTAAAACTAATTTCAAGATTCCGTAATATTTAGATCAAATTACAAATTAAAGAATAAAAGAGTAGAAAATAATTAAAAACAAAATTTTCTTTTTAGCGCCCTAATAAAAAAGTGTTTTTAAGAACTGATTTTATATAAAAGAATATTTTTTTAATTCAATGATATATTATTACATTTAAAATCTTAAAATAGATTTCAAATATTTCATTAAAGTTAAACTCAATGAGAAACGTTCAACATTTTCTGAAAGATATTCAACAACTACAAAGCAAAAAATGTTTAACTGATATATTCCATCCATTGAATTCAAAATCAAAAAGTTCGTCGGCAACTTTAAATTGACATCCGTCTACATTTCAAATAAATCGTTTACGCTTCTGTCAAAATAGATTGCAATCTATTGTTTTTTTAAATTTTATATTTATCCTAGCTGCCAAAACGAGAGAAAGGGTTATGAATTTGACACGCTCTTTGAAGATGAATATCAGAAACTTTCTAACAGCATCGAACTATCTTCCTCTTCATCGCCGAGACCCAACTACTGGTTGACAGTTTAATCTACCTTTGGCATCTCTTTACTTCAAAAAAGTGGGAAGAAACACAGAGAAAATTCAGCTTTTTCTACAAAGTATTCTTTGTTCGATAAAGATTTAATGCATCAGCGACAAAAGGTTCATAAATCAGGTTAGAACATGTTACCTATATTTTTTTAAATGCACACTTTTGTCTATGAAAAAACTTTAGTATAAACAAGCTTGCTTTCAAGCTATATCAAAAGCTTCTTTTTGAAATTTATGGTGACTTTATAAATGTTATGCAAACTTCAAATCAATAGCGTGCATCGTCAAAAAGCTCTACCATTTAGAAATGCTATAAACTCCTTATATTTAATAGCAGTATATAAAATTCCACTGGCTGTATTAGTAACACGATTTATGAGGCTGATATTTCTAAAGTATAAATAGGCGTTTTGCACGATTTTATTTATACATATTAATGAAGTTGAACTAGGTAAACACACACAAGAAACCTACATCTCATTAGCTATTAATTGTTTGCTTTTAACAGAAACAGGTTTTGAAGTGGTGCAAAAATAAAATCCATAATCAAGTCGGTTGGATCATTAATTTGTCAAGCAGTGGTATAAATGACAGCACACATTCTGCATTCTCTAAACTCAATAGTTGTTTTCGCTCTAGAATAGACAGCTTTTAAATTAATGAGCTTTCAAAAGTAAAATTAACCTGCTATCAAATGCATAATTAAAGCTTCTTTCTCTTTAAAAAACTGAAATTCCAAAAGCTGCATTTCTCTTCACGCACTAGGTTGAAGACGAAGAAAAAACTCATTGACTTCATAAAATGCCACCAAAGTGTTATAAATTACCTCTCTACCAACGTTTCCTTAACCCTCTCTAGCCCAAATTATATTTTATTGGTAAAAAAATTAGATGTTTAAAAAAACAATTTCGAAATACTTTATTTTTAAAATTATTCATTTTATCCAAATTGATTAATTAAAATTATTCATTTCCTATCCTAATCATGTTGCCATTCAGTAAGATATGTGCAAATGACGATACCTGTTAATAACCAAAATCGGATTATTCCAGCGATACCAAATGGCATCACCAAGCCGGAAAGGGTTAAGTGGTTTTCTCATATATTTTCGTTGTTCGGTGTTGTATACGTTGCATGGTTGACCCTAGTGAACAATATAAAATATAATGTTCAGAAGATCACGATAATAAAAAGTCAGCAAAATCCACTTATATAACTTCGGAAGAAAGCGGAAGCATTTCACAGGAGATAGCATCCACCCATTGGAAAGTTGAATGGCTCGTTGGTGATGATTAAGTAATTCACTCAATCTTCTTTCAAATTAAACTTGCACACACCATCCTCCGCCCCTTTCTTTTTTTCTGTCTTTCACCTTAATAACCCTGTCGGGTGATATCCTCAAACTCAGATTGACGTCATGCATTTCCACCGTTTTATAAAAAGGCGAGAGAGAGCGGGTACAGAAAGAAAGAAGGTCCAAACCCACGCTTTAGACGCAACAGACCGAGACCAATTGGAGGGTTCTCTACCTGAAGACCCGGTGCCAGAAATGATCCACTGTCATTACCCTTTGGCGGGAACTTCTGAGGCAGTTGCGCCCAGGGTACGCCGTTCTAAAGAAGGTCACATAAAGAAAAACACAAAACACTTGTTGAATTAGTCATCTTTGACTTATTCCGCTGGAGTTTTGTACGGTGGAACTACATTAAGGAGAAGGGTAAAATTATTTTGCCCACACGGGATTTTCTGCCATCATACAAAATAAAAGTCTTGTATTGCTTCATAGGAAACTTAAACTTTGTTTTAATCACAGTGTGCTAGTGTTTTCTGTTTATAATTATATTGAAAACAAATAATCTGTTTATACATTTGAATACTGGTGAAAACAAGCGTGTTAAAAATTACAAGAAATCTTCGATCATTAAACAAAAGTTCTTGAACATAGCTTGAGAAGTTCTTAAACATTTTCTTCCACGAACAGAGCTATTCTTCCGAAACTTTCCATGAATGCTCTTGAGGAGAAACAAAGATGTTTTCAAGTTAGAATTAAATCGGGAAGAGATTTCTTTTTTGAGCATGCGTGAAAAACGTAGCACCTTTTTCCAATCTGCTCAACAGTTTTTTTCGTACTGACAATTTTACGCATAAACACGTTAAAATTCTTTTAACACACGACATTTTAACCATTTGAAAGAATTCAATTTTATGTTGGAATATGCTTCCCACCCAATTCATCAATTTTTAAATGCATTTTTTAAGGTTGGCGTAAGTTCTCGCCAAATTTAAAAACCTGGATGTTCCAATTTCTTATCTCAAACCATAACGAAGTGTCTTGATTTGGTAATTATTAATTAATAAAATTAATTAACAAAAAATAATGTCATCGAATAAATAATCTAAATGAATTTCTTTTCTTAAATTAATCTCAATACCAAAGTTATTTTATTATTCCACTACTAGAAAAAATGACCTTATAAAGGGTCAAGTAAAATATTGCTAGAAGCGATTTCGTGTTGTTAAAGACTTTCAGCAGTACCTACACTTTAAAATCACCAAGAACAACCACCTTTGAATACTCACATCCAAAAAACTATGCGAGTTAATTGATTGAAGAAACATGCATCGACTTCATTAACTGAAGTAATATGCCTAATTTATGTTGAAGGATTGATTGGTTTTTTGGATTATTATAGTTTGGGCCATTTTGGGACGAATATCAGAATTTTGAATCGAAGAGGACACCTGTGCCGGCATACCCTTCTCCAAATTTCTGCACCGAATTTCGGGAGGTAGTTATTTTAAACGGAACTCATAGTTTTAAAACCGTTGTCAGATGACAAAGAGGGCACCGTAGCCTCTTCAGGGTTCCAGTTCAAGGCCCTTTGTCCAACGAAAACTCAGTGTGAGCCAGGTTGACACTGTATGTGGAAATTTGGTTGGAATCAGCTGTCGAATCAGTGATATTCCGACACTGAAGCGTAATATAACACCACTCCATGCCCTGCAACTATAACCTTAAGGTTATTTAAGCAGTGTCGTGGGCGTGAAGCAGAGACTTTATTAATATTATAGCCTAACAGCAGAGATTTAAAGAATAGAAGATCATCGCGGCTTTCTATACTAGACAAAACGTACACAAAGCTAACAAATTCATTAAGCTTGATTGGTTTCCGTAAAGAAACAATAAGAATTAGCAATAGTTAACGTTTATTTGAATACATTTTTATCTGACGCGTTTTATAATTGGGAACCATATACAAAATGCATATATAAAGTAAACTTTCGCTACAAAGATATCCGATGCAACGATATATCCATCTACAAGAATACAATGTTGTGGTCCCGGTGAATTTGCATAGAACATATTGTTAATCTCCCCTCAATATAACGATATTCATACATAGCATATGGGCTCTTGGTTAACTTTGATTCTATCACATGTTCGAATTGTTTAAAAAAAAAAATCACAATAAGGAAACCGTATAATTAACATTCCCATTACAGTCTTCAAACGTTTTCACAATATTTAGTAGATGTCTGAATTTGCTTATATGGAATTTTCCCATAAGAGACATTTAGTGCAAATAATAACTGGGACAATGAGTGCTTAAATAAAATTGATATAATTTTCTTAAATCATTTAGAAAATGAATTTTAAATTATATTTCGTGTTATAAATACAAAATTCATGAGGAAAAGAATTCTACAAGTAGACAGAATGGTAATTTTTCACGTTCAATGATAAAATATGCACATTTTTAGCACTTTTAAGCAATAAGTGACTAAATATATAGTTAATAAATGAGGACAGCCATTCAAGGTCATGCCCGTATAGGCTTTATGGAAATTAATAGTTTAAAATAAGGATAAGATTTCACAATTCGAGTGCGTTTCTTAAAAAAACCTGTTTCCTTATTCTTTTTCTTTGATCATGAACTAAAGATTCTTTTCGACAAAATATCGCGCAAGAAATGCTAATGAATTTGTTCGGTGTTGTAATCACCGTCTCTAAATTTAAGTAAACAATGTTTGAACAAAGGAATAAATCATTTTTATAAATACACTTTTATTAGTGTACTAAAAAGTAAAAATACTTTAATTATTTTCTACTTTTTAGTCTTTATTTTACAATTCATTATCAAAATCTTGAAATCAATTTTTTTCTCAAATTCACTACCAGTTGCCGTCGCATGTTGGAATCAAATTTTAATTAAATTTATCGAATAACCTATAATTTTAAATTCTGAAAACATTAATATACAATTTTGTCATCGAGAATACATACGTGTAGAAAATTTTAAATTTCTAGCACATCGGGAAGCGAGTGAAAATACGATCACAAAATCCAATCTTTACAAACATGAAGCAAGTGAAGTTAACCTTCCAGAGAGCGCGCCTGTGCAAATTTTACGACATATCGTGCATCGTATTACATATATATCGTGTTGTTTTACAAAAATAAATGCAACTTATGTTATCTGTATATATTAGATTAATGGTAAACAAAGATTTTATAAATAAAAATTGCACTTAAATTTATAAAAGAACGATATAAATATGTAATACGATGCCCAATGGAAATATCTCTTTCATACGCCCGCCCGTTGGAAGGTTAAATTAAAAATGACAAAAAATACAAAAATGTGAATACAAAATATTATTCTTTCTTTCCTCTTTCAAACTAACTTTAAATAAATCAGAAACTCTGAAGCAGTCTAATTCCAAGGAACAAGCGATAGATTTAACGTGCAACAAACCGACATACACGGAGGTTCTAGTTTAGTTATATTAATGTCCCATTTTGAAGCAACACGAGGGCTCTTTTGGGACGGACCTCGTAATTATGAACCGCAATCAGGTGACGAGGACGACACCGAAGCTAGCTTCACCTCTCCAAGCTTCCACATCACACCAGCGGGAGGGCGTTTGGCCTCCTACATACAATTTAACGTGCAACAGACCCACATACGTGGCGGTTCTTCAGTGGAATCGGGTTTTGAACCTGAAACCCTTTGGCCCCTAAGCCGGCACTAGGCCACAGCTACCCGAACATAAACGGCGGATTTTCGGTGCAAAGAGGTCTCCAAACCACGATTCTCAGTTCCTCTAACTGAGACCAACACCAAACCACTAGGCTCTCACCCATAAAATGTTCTAGAATTTGAATACATTTAAAAATTATTATCTAATCTTTCAGTTAACGAAAAATTCAATAATTCGCAAAAAAAATGTAAAACAATTCTCTTCATATATCTATGAATTATAGCTTAATTCGTTAAAAGATAACTAATGCTAAAGGTTAGTACCAATGCAGTTGTACAAAAATAACTAATTACCAGAAAATAACCGAAATATTGAATATTTCTTTACGAAGGTCAGATTTCAGTAATAAAAAAGTGTTTTTATGTGTGTGGTTTTTTCAGTGTGGGGTGGGAGGATGTCCTCTACTTTTATATTTATTTCATAACGCTAAATCAACGGATGAATACAAAATAAATAATTCTTATATATGCCATAAGAATTTTTTATTTTTTCAAATACGAAATAAAGGTAAAATCATTATTTATAGATGGTACGAAACTGATTTTCATTAATATCATTTGCCACATTACTACTAATAAATAACTTGTGTCCATGAATCAAAATGCTGCCATTTTTTATTGCGTGTAAAAAAGAAGTCTCTTAATAGCTGTCAAGTTAACTGCTTCATTAAGAGTTTCTGTTAAATACTCCCAGGCGGCAGTAACTGAACAATTTTAACTTTTGACCAGAGTAGCTGAACAATATATCATGTAACTCATACAATTAATATCTCGGGTGAAGTTGATGCTAAATTTTTAAAGGGTTAATGAAAGGAAAATTCTTTCTTCTAATAAAGTTTTTGAACAGGTATATCGGTAATTGAATTTTTTAAATAATTATATCAGTAGAAAAAGAAAATTAAATAGAAATTTGAATAAATAATATTTTAAATGAAATACTAGCTTCAAATCGTTCGTTTGGTTTGGTTTAATGGCACGAGGGCCGATTTGGTCATACTGTGCCAAACTTCAAATCATTCAATTAATTTGAAACTTGATTTTTAAATGGAAAGTTGTTAGTGGCATTTACCAATACACATAAGGATAAAAAAAAGAAATAACATAAAAGAAGTAAGAGACATAATTTTACTACCAGTTTAGTAAATCTGAAGCGAAAGTTATGTTTCGATTTGGAAAATTTTACCGGAAACAACATTTTTCTAGAATATTGCAAATTTCTATTTTAACTGAGGATTTCCCTTAAGATTTCAAGTAATCAAAAGGTTTATAACAATTTTTCATCTGTAGTTTTCCATGGAAGAATTAACATATGTTTTTCTGATGCGTTTTGTTATCTAAAATGCATTATGTTATGTTTTTATGACTTGTCTAAGTAAATAAAAAATATTGCTGGATTTGAAAGTGTCATTCATGGCCTAAAGATTGTGTGGAAATTTCATTGTGATGAAGATATTAGTAACATGAAATAAGAAAAAATATACTGCTAACATCGATCATTTTTGAAATTCTTAATGAAATTAATAATTTGAATTTTGAATTAACATGGTTTCAAAAATCACAAATTTATCAAAAATCTAGATATCAATACAATAATCGTAAAGGCTTGAGACACGGATATAAATATTCTAAGTTCGTTGGAATTTCAAATCACATTCATAATTTATTATAATTTTTTTTATGAACGCTTCAAGATTTTCTTTTTGACATTCATTGCGGCTTAATTTCTCTAACCACATTGTTTCCAACGCTTCACGCTTATACTAATATTGCTTTGTTTTCTGATAAAATTGCAAATTTTCTACATTTCATTGCACTAATAAAAATGTGCTTTAAAAATTATTTTTATTATTTTCTACCTTTTAAATTTTAGTATATTTCACAATTCATTATTATGATTTTCTTGAAATCTTGGAAGCAATTTTTCTCAAAATTCACAACCAGATGGCGTCCTTCGTATTTAATTAAAATTAAATAAAATTAAGATATTAATCGATAAGTCAATTCTGAAGATATTAAAATATCGTATTGTCATCGGGAATACATACTTTTCTCAGAATTACAGAACTCTTACAGATCAGGATGCGAGTGAAAAATGGATTTCGAATCCTCATCTTTAGAAAGATGAGGTTTAGAAGATGAGATGAGGAAAAAAGTTAAACTAAAAGCGTGTAAAAAGTAGCATCTACTACTGAACATCCTAAAAATATACCCGGCTACAGGCTTTTCAATGCATTAAGTGCTTTCATCATGTGCAATTTATTGCATAATCAGACACTGGATAATCATCATATGCAATGATTCTATAATAAGGCACTGGATTATCATGTGCATTCTTTTGTACCGATGACTGGTCGAAATCTGAAACACTGGGCTTCTTTCCTTCATTAGTTTTACCATGATGCAAATCCTCGACCTCTCTTAACCAAAGAGAAAAAGGCACCGATATTTAATCAACTTTTTGATTGACAAAAATTCTAAAATAAGTTAATACCAAAGATCCAAATCTTATAGAAAAATTAGAGTTTGAACGCTACAATATCTCTAAACATATTGGACATATCTAAAGTAAATGAGATGGAAAATTATGCCTTTTTAACTATAACCTCAACATCTCATTCTAAGAATTTCTACTTAACAATTGTATTACACCCTGCTCTATCGGAAAAGAGAACTTTTATCTTCTTGAAAACTCTGCAAAAGAGCATTTAATAACATTTATACGAAATAGAACAGCATGTGTGATCTTTATCGAAACCACAAGAAAAATACTTATTCCGAGAATTAACCAATACTGCAATTTCGGATTTGTTCACACTTGCAGTGTTTGGGGAAATCGTATTAAGAATACAAACAAGGCGTGCATGAACTTGCAAAAACAAATTCTAAAGTTAACAAGGTGATAAATATCTCTTCGCTTATTCAGACATGCTTCCTTGGCAGTGAAAATTGAACTTCACCTCACGTTCAAGACAATCCGTGCGAGTGGTTTTCCTCTTTTGTTCTGTCAAATACGAAGCCAATAAAGGACAACGGCCACCGGTATAAATAATGGTTGGAATAATACGGTGAACTGTGGACCGTTCATTTTGATGTGTACAATGATATGGATTGATACCGTTTATTAGGAGTAGACACTGAACGTAAAAATACGTTTGGCCGTTAACCTTGTGCTACCGATGGGTCATTTTAAACGTCCATTTAATGTACGGGCATCCATTAGAAGGATAATATCTGTACGGTGTCAGAAATGTAGGAAATTCAGGTATTCTATAGCTACAGAATTCTTCAATTCAACACTGTTTCAATTCAACAATGTTTTGCATACGTTCCAAAAGTAATAGCGAGATTCTAGAAGTATAGTAAAAACTAGTACATGCATGAGTATGAAACTCTTTTTATTTATATGGTAGTTAAGTGCTATTCAAAATATCATTGCAGTTATTTCAGTTTTTATAAGATTATAAAAATTGGAGTTGTCTAACTTACTTGTAAAATTTACCTTAAAATAAATTTAAGAAAAAAAGTTTTTTTAAACACTTCTATAAGTGTACTAAAAAGTAGGTTCTTTTTACTTTAGTTACTTTCTACTTTTTTGTCTTTAATATGCAATTCATTATAAATATTATAGACTTTTCAAATCATTTTCTAACCAGCTGGCGTACAACCAGTTGTACGGAGGCAAAATTTAATTAAATCAATCGACAAACTGATAAATTTCTGAAAATATTAAAATAGTGTATTATCATCGAGAATATTTAATAGTACAAAATTTCAAAACTCTAGCACATTAGGAAGTGAATGAAAGATTGATTACAAAATTCCATCTTTGCAAACACATGAAACAAGTCAAATTAAGTAAAAGCGTTTAAAAAAGGCATTGATAATACAACTAAGCCAAAAAATTTCAGGTCTTTGTGACAAAATGAAATCTAGAACTCGCAGCGCAGTTCAAGGGAAATTAAAATCGTCAGTATAATGATGTTTCCCAGGCAGCAAAATACACGACAACTTTGTAATATCAGCAAATTTATCCAATCTTTTAAAAAGAAAACAATAGGAAGACATTTGTTCTGCGTCACCGAATAAAACGCTTAGTTTAACTTGTTCATTGAACAGTATTTAAAGATCCTGCCAATTCCTTAAACCCAACAACAAATGATAATGAACTAATAAATCTATTTCCGCAATTTCTTAGATATCAATGTATAACCTTAAAATGAATTAAAATTATATCCGATTTACCTTCCGAAAAACTTCTTTTCTAGAGATTTTGTTACTTATTTCCTTCTACAAACAAGAGCTTAATAAAATCAAAAAACTTTATTTCAATTTCTGATTCTTTGACTTTAGTTTATCAAATCAATCTAGTAATTAGTTTAGTAACTGTTAGAGCAATTATCAGTCGATAACGTTTAAAACTTACAAGGTCATATACTAATAGGCCTTCTGTAGATTCAAAAAACGGCGAAAACGGTCAAACAAATTAATTCTGCAAGGAACTATTTATAAGCACATTATTACTGGTAATTTCAAACAAATTGCATTTAAAAAAAAGCTCGGCTACATGCCAAATTCGTTTATACCAACCATATACTTTTAGACTAAAAATTTCGACTTTCAGGTATATCATTTCATTAAAATTGTACTCAGCCACATTCAACGCAAAATAGCCAAAGGCCATTTCATTGTTATACTTTGCGCATACCAATGAGGACAACTGCTATTACCCGATCACAAGATTCCCACGATGTCACAAAAATATCTGTTTCACCTAATTTTGTTTTTCAAAATTGCAACCCGCTACTCTGAAATGACCGTAATGAATATAACGGTTTCGTGTGAACGCCCTTAAAACTGTTGGCAGGGATTTTCAATCGATTTGAATGGGAGCGGTCTCTATTTTGCTAAATTGCAGTTATTTACTTTGTACTAGTTTCACAGATTGAGGCAAGATAATGAATATTGCATTTTTTTTTTTTCATTTTTGCAGAACTATGCAACTTGTTTTATTGTATTGATAAAATTATAATTGTATATTAGACTTAAAAATGCAATGTTAAAAACATTTGCTTCCAACGCCATAATAAAGATACCCTAGATTCTAGAAAAAAGATTGAATCTAGAAAATGTATTTTATTTAACCAATTCTATTAAAACCTCCAATTTTAGAGTAGCTCAAATAGACAGGAGAAATTTATGGCATAATATTGATACGAAGATGCAAAGAATTTAAGAATACTATTAATAAAAAAGTAGATTTATAACCCCGAAACAACTCGTAACACAAGAGAACATTAACGCCAGTGTATACCCCCGATCTCGGAACACAAGGGGTTCCCTGACGGTTGAATGGGTATACGTGGAAGGAAGTGCATAATAACACGAGAGAACAGAGAACTTATCCACAACTTGTAGAACTCAAGCATCATCTAACTAGAATTTTAAGGAAACATCTAGAATTGTCTAGAACATAATAAATGACAAAATACAATTCCTTGTATTCGAACCACAAACAGATTTAGAGTCCAATGCTCTACCAACTAAGCCATGATGACCGATGGCTAGGTTTCTTTATGCGGTAATATTTTGAAAACTTTTATAAGTAATATAGGGATGCTTTTAAGTTGCAACATTGGCATCATAGTGTATAGTCACGCCACTTCCAAATGATACAAAACTGAATTGAATGACCTTAATGGCAACAAATGAAAGGTTTTAAAGATGTATGTAGAAGGAATCGATTCAAGTAACATTAAAGCCACATGACAATCCTAACTTCGCATGTCATCTAACGAATATTGCTTTATCCTACTGCATGATGCGTAATGGATTCCAAAATTATATTGAAGCTGATCATTAGTATACATGTATCACGTGAACATTAATTAACTCCATTATGTGCCAAATCTGCAAAGAAGAATGCTGGAAAAGAATTGAACAAAATGGAAATACTGATTCTCCGAAATACTCAACAGGGGCTTATGGCACAGAAAGGATCAAACACGTGTAATAATTTGATCCTCGATTTTAAGAAGTGCAACTGGTGAAACAAAGCCAAGTAAAAGATTTCTCACAATTGAGACAACTATTTTTGAGTACGAAATAACGACAAATCTATTAACATTTTAATGATGTTCACCAAAACGGTCGCGTGACTTGCCATCATTAATACGGAAAACTTCAAGGGTAAAAAGGAAAGCAATGCCGAATCAAGTACTTGAACATTTCGCGTATGCAAAATGACGAAGGAATACACAATCGACGAAAATTTGGTCCAACAAAACTTCGAAATCATTCTATTTATACCATGAAAAAGCAACGATAAGCAAAATTATTTTCTTTATGTATTAACTCTACAGAAATAAATTACTACATTTCAAACATCAAAAGTAAAAGGCATCCAGCAAAGATAATTACTGAATTTCTTATAGTCTTCATATATAAATTTTAAATATAATTACTGGTAGATCGAATTATGCAAATTGAACTAAAAATCACTATTCGCTCATCTAAAATCGAGCAAAAATACTCCTGAAAGCCATTAGGGAAGCACTCAACTTCTTCAAACATCAAATTCAATTCCGAAAACACCAAGGCAACGAATGTAGCTTAGTATTATAAAACTTATTTTTAAAAAAAAAAGAGTCGAGATAATTCAAATAAAGAATGAATTCTACATGTTTTCCTGTTCGCTTTTTAAAAATTAATTTAAATTAAAAAAGACAATGCGCATAGATTCACTATTGTTTGAAGGTTATTTTCTGATTAGAAAGGACATGTGACGTAACTTTGTGGTTTTGAATAGGAATGCATGCTACTACCTACAAGTGAGAGTTCTTAAATGTCAACACTTGATGTTTCGAATGCATTTATTTATTCAACACGTTTGCTTTAGTTTCGTAATCCGAAGTTTTATTATTCTTTGAATCTTGATGAGGAAAAACAATATAACTAGAAATTCAATGAAGTTTTATGGAGTGAAAAAAACAATATATGTGTTAGTTGTTTACTTTGGTGGAGACTATTTCATTCTTAGAATTCAATAACAAATGAAATACAAAATCTTCAAGGTCGATTGATGAATGATTCAAACACCGAGCAGAAAACTATTTTTATTCTCACAACTGAATGCGTGTTTGAAAATTGGACAAAAGAATTACTCGTGAAAACTTGGAAGTTGAGATTGTTGCGGATTTTCTTGTGTGTTTAACATATCGCATTTATTTCAAATTTGTTCATCACTTAAGATACAAAAAAAAATTAGGATGTTGCAATTAAACTTGTTTTTGTTTTGAAAACAATGAACGTATTGAAACTGACAGACGCAAATTCCGGGTTATGATATCCTAACATGAAATTTGATACATATGATATACTAACACGAGATTTGAATTTTGGCACTTAATTTGAGTATGAAATTGATCATAATGATGCATATAATAATTTTAAAAATCCACCATAAAATGAAATCCATTATTGAATGGAGACCATCGATTTGAAATTTTTGAATGTCATCATCCATCAAAAATTACAAAGAATGATCCCATACCCAATTGTGTATTTCCTATTTCTGAAGTGTATATAACTGAAAACACTGGATTAAGGGCAACTGCCATAATGAGTAACTTTCATTTTGCCTTTTCTGTTCTTATTTTTTTTTATAATTTTCTGTTTAATTTTAGTACTCATACTGTCCTTTTGTTGTAAACTCTTTTTTTAAATGCTAAATTAACTTATATAAATAAAAACTGAAACAATTATTTTTTGTACGCGATAAAAATCCAATGTACTGAATATATTTTCTTCACATTTTGCTCAGAAATACTATGAAACAAAATTTTAAGAGATGGTTTCGTCAGAATTAAATAAGTTGAATTAAAAAAGAATGATTCCATATATAGAAAAAAAACATTTTATTTTTAGTGTTTCCAGTCCTAATGAATGAAAATATTGCAGATATTTAAAACCATTTAATTTGTCTTCGATTTGCCACTTGCAATGTTTAATTAAATTTTAGATCATTCTTTAAAAACTATTATTAACTTATGGAAAATATCAGCTTTCGACGGTTTTTAAAAATCGTTTGGTTCAACTGATATTCTAAAGTTGATATTGAAAAAACGTTTCAGACGATAAAGATGATTTTGTGCATTATAATATTCTATATAAAAGTACTTTTGCATTAAAACTGTTAGATACGAAAGTATTTTCATTCCGAGCAAAAAACGTGTATAACAGCTAGTTAATTATAAATAAAAGCGAGTTGCCTCTCTCTTTGAGCCCACTTGATAGTCAATCCGAGATATAATATTTTAATCACAAAGACCGAAATTGTTGCCCCTTTCAGGATATCCGCCTTGTAAGATTCTTCATGTGTAAATCTAGACATTCGCGAGATGGCTAAGCTATGCCAATTGCCCCAAGAGCGGTTTTTTTCCCCACACATTTTAATCGAAAAATTATGCAAGGCATTCACGGATGTTCCAAAGTTTCTTTTGAGACAAGGTTCAAAATCGCTATTCAAATTCTATCTACCCACCCTCATCTTTTCCCACACGGGAGATTTCGAGTTTAATTTCTACCCTCGAGCCGAGGTTCCAATGTAGGCAGATCCTTTGTTTTACCGCTACCCTCGCATCGAGGTCCTCAAAAAGCGAACCAGCCATTCCAATCAGACTTCACACTATTCTGAATTCCGACATTCCCGTTCCGGTATGCTAATTTTCATCGGTTTTTCACCCTTATGACTGGTTTTTCCTCCCCTTGTTCCAAAAATTCCAGTTTGGAAGAGCGGTGAATGGCCCGCTTAACTATGATATGTTGATCAGGGGGCAGATGAAACTTGTTGGGGGCGCCTGGCGCTAAATCTCTTGGGGGTTGCCTGTGAATCAATAAGTTGCTTGTGCATTTCGACTTTTGAATCATTACGTTTTAAAATAGTATAATTTTTAACATTTTTAGTCCTTATAATTACGATCTTATTATATAATTTTTATAATTAATTTAATTAATCTTTGTTGATAACCAATACTCTTTGAATTCAGCGATTTTATTTTCATATCCTAAATGCGCGTACATAAATATTATCGAAATAATATATGGATTCGTTATATGAAAGGAAATGTAGTTGACTCTTTCTTAGCCAAATTATATATTCAGAGTATTATTATTGAATAAATAACTTATATTCTACACAACATTTAACGAGTTGTAGAGGTCCACAAGATAGCTAATACAATACGAAATTATCAAATAAGACAAAGTATGAATGATAAAAAAGGTAAATATTTTCTTAAAATCTTCATTTTGGTGCCCCCTTTTTGGTCCGATGCCCCTGGCGCTCGCCTATTGAGCCTTGCCTTTAATCCGCCCCTGATGTTGCTTGAATGAAGGAGTTTCTTTATATTTAAACTAGTTTAATTTTCTTCATTTTAAGCAACTAATCCGCTTAACCCTCCGTTAGTCGCATTCATTTTCATCTTTAAATGGTAAAAATGTAATTCGCGGATATAAAATCTATTCTTCGATATCTTCATCCGGTTTCGATAATTTTTTCCTTAACAACGATTATTATTAGTACTAATGAGAAAATAAATGAGTATTCTGTAAAAAAAATCCAAATTGTAAAGGTGTTTCAATTAGAGATGGCGACTAAGAGAGAGTTAATAAATTTGTAATCTTGCGTTAGCGACCGCCAGAAAACCAATAAACACAGTAACATATCAAATACTGACAAAAAAAAACCTTCATTTATCAAGGAAAAGTAAAACATGGGAAAAATCGTAAGTCCTAAATTACAAGGAAAAAGGTATATTGTGGCAGGAAAATTTTAAAAAAATCGTCCTAAACACAATTAAGAGACCCGGGCTCTGTGAGAGGTAAGCAGCAGTGAAGTTGATTTAGGTTAGGTTACATCACAGTCACATGACGCGAGTACTTGTCTTCTTGCATTCAACTGCATGCTGAACTGTGTTGAAAAGTCTAGCAGAGCTATATGTGCAATACATTTCAAAATTAAACTGGCATGTATTTCTCGTAATACCGGTACGATTATTAGAACAAAGTCAACCATTTGTAGATTAATTTTTGCCCAAATTAAACAAAATTTATAACGAAAAAAAGATTGAAAAATGGGTTAATAAATACAATAAAAAACTAATTAAGCTTTACTAAATTATACACATTAAATACTATTCTTCATTTCTTTCATTAATCATTTTTTCATTCATTCCTTACTTTTTGAATTTATAAAAATCGTCTTGTCCTGTCATAAGTGCTCTAGAAGGAACTCTTCTTCATCTTAGATAAAACATTATGACTATGATCGCAATACTACGTAAAATAACCATTTGAAAAACTATTTAAGCCAAGCGTTGTTACGTCTCGAAACTACTAATAATTTTTGTGCAACCAAATTTTTGTTCATTCTTTCCTCATATTTTTGAAATGCGTGCATACAAAATCTGCACAATTTTGAAATGCTTGCATACAAAATCTGCACAATTTTGAAATGCTTACATACAAAATCTGCANAATTTTGAAATGCTTACATACAAAATCTATTGATATTATTTTAAGTTGATTCCCAACGATTGCGTGCAATTGTTTCATACTGTTATTTCAGGTATTTATGGAACTATAAAATGGCCAGAAGTGGGCATTGAAGAGTGAAAAATAGCGTTAGGAATGAAATTAGTTCGCGTGTCATCTCCGTCAAACGGCAAACGTAACTAACTGCACATATCATTAGCAGCTAAATATACGTTGTCTACCTCTTTTTGCTCCTTCCTGCAAGATTTATAATGGATTACAAAATTAAATTGGTGCGATTCATTTGATTTATTACGTCAGCATTCAATGACTTTATTAGATATGATACACTACTCCATCTTCTACTTGAGTACATTAGCCTCTTCCACAAGAATGCGGAATTATATTCAAAAATCATTCACGAAAATTTGAATAATGTAACTGAATGGATTTTCCAATTAAGCAACGCCATATTAAAGGTCAAGGCGATCAAAAATTTTATTCAAGCTTCCAAGTGGAGGTATCTCTCGGGTTGGGGTACATAATTAACTGCCTAGTCGACACATGCCGCATAGAAATAACTTCCCAACATACCGTACACAGTTTTTTTTTCCACGCGAACTTTGAACTCTTCGAGATAAAAGCTGTCAAAATAGAAGCAATTTGAAAGAAAGAGTTCTCAATTTCTATCTTCTTTCCTACTGTAATTACTGCTCGCACTAAACAAGTATTTTCACGCGGCCACGTGCATGAAGTCCTTCGCTAGGCTTTTCACAGGATAAAAGAATAAGAATTTTAATGCTGTTTCAATGCCATTACTGACGTTTTTCTGCACTGTATAATGCACAGACATGCAACGTAAATCGTGGCAAAGACGAATCACGTTTGTTTTGCTTTTTTGTGAATTGTAAGTCGCAACAATCAAAGCTGGTTTAAGGAGGAAATACGGACTTTCGTGGCTAATTTCAATGAACGTCGCGTGGGCAAGATTTCAAAATCAGTCACGATAAACATTTAAGTAGAGTTTTGAGGTCGTAAAAAAGCACTGTGATATCTGCAAATTAAAAAATCAGATTCAGAATGTTATGAATTACATAATTTTAAAGCTTTGTACTGAAAAGAAGAGTGGAGATCGTTTTACAACTGCTTACATTCCTTTTTATTTATCATAATTCCCTAAAACTATGGCATGCGTGGAAAATAAACCACATCGAGATATTCGCAATATAAACTCTGCCTTAAAAAGATCGAGTTCAAACAGTCGCAGTCGGTCAGATAATACATTTTGATGCGTATGTTGTATAGGGTTGCCATTCGTTCCGTATATAAGGGACTGTCACAGTATTTCACTACTCAGTCCCATATTACTATTTGTCCCGTTTTCTCTCTTATGTTGATTAGAAGTCATGTCTAATAAAGCTAAGCGCATACGTATTTGTCATTCCAGCCCACAATGCAAATGTGGAGAGAATATTTTCCTTAATGTCAACTCAATGGTCGGATGAAAAAAAACAGGTTGTCAGTGGAGACAATTGAAGCAATTAATTTTAAAATGACTTGCGCCCAATTTAATAATTATGTGAAAGTTTATAAACAAGAAAATGATTTAATTTTGAAAGTAAAATCAACTTTAAAATATGACTGGGCTAAAAAATGAAAAGGATTAGCCTTGTATTTTTTTTATTATTGTGCGCGTTCATTTTATTAGATTGCTTAAACTTTATAGATTTTTATATCAGAGTAAAATAAACCATTACCAACCCACTTTTTTATGTTTTATTTATTTAGTACTTAAAAATCCTGCATCAATGCTTGGCAATTATGGCAGCCTTAATGTTGTAACACACTACAGACACACTGGATTATGGCGTAATATTTATACAGAATGCGTCCATTCATATGAACTGACAGTCACATTACAAATGTGTGTATGCGAGGCATTGAGAACTGGAGTGGACCAATCTCTCCTAGGCACCATATTCAAATGGAAACCATGTTTTCTTCCAAAAACAGAATGGATTAAAATAGATTTGCTTGCTCTATTACTAGAAAACAACGTTGGTCAAATGGTTCCATTTCAGTGTTTTCGAAATATGATGCCTAGTTTAGCGAAAATTGTGGATTGATCCACACTGATTCTCAGCACCTCATGTCATCTACAATTCAACTACGCGTTGTCTTGTGCTTTTCCTCCTACAAGGCTCAACAGATTCTAAAATTAATTGGGAACTGGCATGTATCATGTCATCATGAGTCGACTTCATACAATATCAGTAAATAATGTTATTAGTTCTTCAAATATAATATAAATTATACTGAAGTCTATACATGTTCATGTGCTACCTGTCAAATGCATCGCATCAAATTTTCGAATCGTAAGCAAGATCAGGTTGCAGGAAGAAAAGCATACGGCGATATGCAGTTACAGCCGCAGAGTTAAAGCTTGCACCCAAGAAGAGTTGTGCTCTTCGGTGCAATTACATTTGTCATGTGACTCTGACGTCACGTCTCAGTTTAAATATTTGTAAATGTAACGAAAGGATGAATTCTAGACTTATTGACTACTGGCCATTTTGATTAAGGATATAACATACAAATAACGTGGGCATTTCAAAACGTATGGAAGTATGGTAGTGTTTATTAAGAATCTTCATTACTGTTACACGTGAAATTTGAAATCACGTGATCATGTTTTATGATTTTAGAATCACAGCTGTTGAGTCAAAAGGTTTCTCCTTTAGAATTAATTCTGCGTTGCTTCCAAGATTGCAAATATTTATACATATTAAATTAGTTACCTATCTATAGTTCAGATACAAATTATTCTGAGAATGCAAAGCATCAAATAAAATTCAGAAATTTTCTGTCAAGTGAATGACAGCATTTCAGTGATTGAATCGCAATATAACAATTCACAATGGAAAGATTGACAGTTTTAATTAGTGTTCATAGTTTCATTTGAATAGAAGATGTTATCTTTAATGCATTCAGACACTCGTTGGAATTTGTAAATAAACGTTAATTAAAACAGTCTAGGATTCTGAAGGTTGGTTTCAATTGTTTCCGATATATTGTTTTATACAACACGAAGGATCTTTAAAGCTGTCCAGCATCTCATAATAATGCACACCTACAATTTACCTCTGAGAAACAATGTATGAGGTATTTAACAAAGCATTTTCGATGAAAGATAAGTTTAATAAATTGCGAAGTGCTTTGGCAAGATTCAAAGCTGATTTGATCATAAACACTTCCTGTCGATTCCGAGAACGTCATGCTTACCTATGTATTCTATGAAGGCTCAGTTTAGACGAAACGGCTTTCATACGTTGAAAACCTTCAATCCACGTAAACACAAGTCTGTTAAGAGCATATACCAATCTAACAAACATTGCTCTTGAAACCACGGAACTTGTCGAGTAGTATTATTCGAATACTCTATTTTCTCTCTCGAAAAATAAAAGATGATTCATTAGATTTTTAGGCAAATTTCAAAAATCGATGTACAGAGGTTTTATTCTCCCCCTCCCCTCAACTTTAAATTTAGAATAGGTGATTTAATTTCAAAAAATTGTGACGGAGAAATATTCTTAACATTTGGTATTAGCCAAGAATATGTATTTTGCTAGATTGTTAATAAATATGATGAAGACTAAGTGGTGGACATCGGTTTTTTTAACCCTTTTAACTCGGACAACATTGAAATAGCAACTCAACTATTTCATAGAGATTGTTGGGCAAAATTATTAAAATAATAATCCGCTTCGTTATATATCTAAAAATATTGGATTTTTTAGAAAAACACTGTATATAAATAAAGGCTAAAAATAAACCACGATGTTCCCAGAAAGTGTAAAAAAATGGACCAATCTAGTAAGGTTAAGAAACTCTTGTATTTCTAAGTTATGATTTCAGTGCAAAAAATAACGTGTTTGAGAACAAGGCTATTTAACTCCAATGCTTGAATCCCTTTTGATGAAAAGATCAAAGTTAGGAGTCGGAAACAATCCTGAGTATATCCGACATTTCCTCTAATATTTCTTAAGGAATGGAAGGTAAAGTAGTAAACTCATTTCTCTAAATGTTGAATTCAACTGATTGTTTCTTGCAGAAGGAAAATATCTTCCACGAAGCCATCATTCAGTTTGTTCAATAGGGAAATTCCATGCTCACGTGATACGTCAAATGCGCAATGATAATTCATTTCTAGAATGCATAGTGCATCGTATAGCAGGAAAAAGATTGAGACATCGCAGCACAGGGTAAAATAATGTGCAGTTAGTGTATGAGATATAGATTATGACGATACCTGAATTGACTCCATTAATGTGCACCAAAATTTTCTACTAGTTCACTATGAAAACAAATCATAACAGATACTTAACAAAATGATTTAGACCAGAGTTTCTTAAACCATTCGCTACAACAACGTCCTAATTATGATTTCCGTCATTTTGGCACTTTTGTTTTGACAGTTTCAATTTCTGTCTCTCTTTATTTCTTTTTAAAAACAACGAGCATATTTCTGCTTTCAATGTATGTAAGAAAGAGTATGTTCATGGTTGACAGCGCATTAATTAAACTGTTAACACCGACATCACATGACGTCATGAAAGTATCAACACTGGGGTGCTTCTATCAAAGTCTTCAATATTAAGGAAGCAAAAACTATTGATAAAATGTTTCTGAAAAATTTCATTAAAATTTCACAGATAGATATATTTCATAAATTACTGTTAGTTTTTTCATCATTTAATATTCCATTTTACTATTCTATTTTCTTATTTAGACATACACAAATGAGGGTGAGAAAAAAATTTTGTTCACAGGTGGGGACACGGAACATATTAGCAACCTAAATGAGGTTGAGGATGGAAATGTATGAAATTTGAAGCAGAAAAAATTTGAAGTAGAAATATTACGGATTTGTTCGACATGGTTTTATCAGAATTTTCATTACCCCAAGAATTGCCTACCGATTCCTCACGTTTTCTTATTTGCATATTTTTCACCTCAACTGAAGAAAGATTTTTCGTTTGAAAAAAGCTTTCAGTGCAAAATGAGTGCTGATATTAAAAATCGATGCCAGCATAAATAGACTAACCAAGGCTGTCCTTGAAGCACCGAAACTGTAAACTTTTTCGAATATTCCACTATTTATCTTTCAAACAACTAAAACGGTATTCAGAATTTAAATTTTCTTTAGGTCAGCTCCAGACATCAACGTGCAGACTGCCGGACTTTTGTTTATTGTGTTATTCAAAACGCACAATGCAGTTGGAAAAAAGATTGTGGTCATTCTGGAA
>BGPR01019059.1:13696-29870 GCA_013235015.1 Araneus ventricosus | reverse complement strand
ATGCTGTTTATAGGGGAAGTTTAATTATAACCACCCTGTATAAAAGAATGGTAAGCATTTTATGAAACTAAAAACTCCCTTTTACGAAACCACTATTTTCTTTCCCGATTTCAAGCTGATTATTTCGAAAAGGCTTTCAAAAATAATTCTGCCTAGACGAACTTCTACTTCGGAAGTACCAAGCACTTAAGCATTTTTGATAACAAAATCTGAAATGTTTTACATTGCAACTGTATTCTGAATCATAATCATGTGGGATAAGGCAACGACAATGGTACTTCTAACCCCATCGGATAAGGTAACTTTGTTATAGCTGGTGACAACGATAGCAATAGAATTCATAGATTGGTAGGGATATATGATTGAAAGAATCACCTCTGAGTTTGTATCTCGTGTTTTTCGGAGGCGGCGCTGCAAGAAGAATGGGGCAACGGTTTAGCCGAAAGAAACATCCACCGAATCCTTCCCAAAGTTTCCCTTACCCCAGCTCCTTGGAACAGACAAGACATAATCTACGCCACTGGCAACAGCCCATTCCCCTCACATTTCAAACTCCTTCGAATTAGAGAATCTGACAGCTGCGGCTGTGGGGAAGTGGGAGATCCACTCCATTACGCCACCAGCTGCCCATTCGCCGCTTCTTTTCACCTCACCAAACCCACACAGGATCTCGAAACAGTCTGGTGTAATAAAGTCATGAAAAATAAATCATACAGGATCAAAACAAGTGACCGTGTGAAATTTCCTCCTGGACAACGAATCCTTTCTATCACCAGATCCTGACTCAGGACAATTTCCCAACCTCCACCCAAGTTCAACTCATTTCCCATAACTTGTGCCTTTTCCCTTCCATTAATACAGTTCAACAACAGCAACCCAGTCAATATATGTTTTAAATTCTTTCTTCTCCCAAGTTGCACAAAAGGTCTCTTAGTATGTTACAGTAAAGTACTTGGTACTACTGTTCACTGTATACTGTCAATTTTCATTCGTATGTTACACTAACATACTTGGTACTACTGTTCACTGTACAGGTACTACTCTCAATTTTCATTCGTATGTTATACTAACGTACTTGATACTACTGTTCACTGTACAGGTACTTCTGTCAATTTTTATTCCTATGTTATACTAACGTACTTGGTACTACTGTTCACTGTACAGGTACTACTGTCGTTCTTCGTATCGGTATACTAACGTGCTTGGTACTATTGTTCCCTGTTACAGACACCACTTTATCAATTTTTTCTGGTGTAGCGTTATACTAACGTACTTGATTTTCTGTTCCCTGTACAGGTTTTTTATCCAATTTTCATTCCGCGTATTATACAGCAGTATTTGGTGCTGTGTTCACTGTACCAGGTACTTATTGTTAATTTTTCATTCGCTTGTTATATAGCGATACGAGGGTACTACTGTTCACTGTAGCTGGGTGCTACTGTCAATTTTCATTCATTAGCTTCTAGCGACCTTGTTACTACTGTTCATTTCATCACCAAATCATCTATAATGACAATGCCATTTTATGCCTAGTCAGGTTTTACTTCCATATTTTTATTTTATTAGCAGTGTATTTTGCGTCAAAGACCTTTTGCGCTTACAGGGGTGTGTATATTGTGATGTCGTCTTTACTTTGTAACTTTTTTTTTAGATTTCAATAAATCTTTTCTGCATGCCATTTAACTGACCATTGGACCTATTAACAGTTCCACGTTTCAGGCATATACTGGGGTGCGAAAAGAAAGGAGATCTCAAAATTTCAAGTCAATAACATGAATAAGGAACGTCACTTCGATGACCATGAACAGGAACTCATTCGACTTCAACACAAGGTGTCTATTTTGAAAGTCTTCAGAGTATTTGGACCCATAAACTTAACAAAAACAACTTTTATTTTTTTAACAAAGAATAACTAATAAACTGAAAAAATATAAAAGCCAAAGTTAAAAATCAGTGGGAGTGGCCTCTCCTAAACTTTCTCGTATACTGCTCAAAAATTTGTCATTTCCCCTCCCTTTAAGTGGATAAAAAAAATCGAACCTACTGTAATCCAGAATGCAACGAATATCAGAAGGTTTTTCATTGCAGATTATAGCGATTGTAAAATATTTAAGTGAAGATTCATATTAAAAGAGATGCCTATGTATTAAAACTTAGCAATATTTATTTTCCATCACACTCCAGTAAGATCCGCTATTATACGAGCGAGCGAAAACAAAACAGGAGATAAAACATATCTATCACAAACTCCGTCTCAAGGGCAAAGTGACGTAATCCTCCCGCTTGGTACCAGAGATTGCTAAGTACGCATGCGCATGGAGGTTAGTTTTGAAACCAATGCTTAACAAGTATGCGATTATACAGACCGACAGACAGTCAACCCTTTGACGGATTTGGCCCAAAATTTTATACGGACCTACATTTCTGAAGACAAAACTGTGTACCAAATTTTATCCATCTAGCTATTCAAATTTTTGAGTTATAGTGTTCACATGAACGCGGACAGACAGACTTCTCGTACACGGAGTTTGCCCAAAATTTGATAGAAACCTACAAATGATGTGTAAAGATAACATACCAAGTTTCATCCCTGTATCTCTAATAGTTTTCGAGTTATCGTGTTCACAGACACACAGACAGACATAATTCCAAAATTGTGTTTTTTGGACTCGGGGAGGTGTATAACTTGGAGGTTCGTCAAAATCTCGAGTTCGAATTTTTTGACGATTACAATAATTTCTCTTTGTATACTTCGTATACGAGAAAGTAAAAATTAAGCTTTAAAATGAATTAAACTTTATTGTTACATTTACATGAACCTTGCTTTAGTAAAAGCATTGTGATTTAACTATTGGTATAAAAGTTTCCCTAATTATGAATTAAAAAACTGGAAAGCAATTTAATTGAACAATGCTGATCTGTTTTTCTGAAAATGTTTATTCTGCTGTTCATAAAGATTCGCAGAATGTAACTATTATAATTATCTCATTCTCTGTTAGGTATTGCACAAATACAAAGTATTTCGTTAATGATCTGAAACAATAACTGCAAAAGAATACGAATTTCACTGTAAGAGATTCAAAATTCTGTCAGTCTTTATTCTAACATTAATGCAGACGCTAGGAATAAAACTATAACAGTTCCTTCATTCGCTTTCAAGTAATGCAAAAATACAAAGCATTTCATTAATGATCTGAAATGATGTAGTAACTCCAAAAGAATACGAATTTCACTGCAAAAGATTTAAAATTCTGTCGGGGGAAGAAGCTGAAGCAAGTGCCATGAAGATATTAATAAAGAGCATTTTTAGAAGTCCATGTTTATCCAAAGTATCAATTAGAGACGGAGAACATGGAGTATTTTTTGCTTTGGCATTCAAGCGAAGGATGCAAATATTCTGCGTAAATAAAATTAAAACAAATTCTTCCCCTTCCCGAAAAATTATTTCCGCTGAAGAACTTTTCCTGCGCCTGTTAAGTCGATGATTGATCACTGAAACGCCGGAAACTAACTTAGATTTCCTTCCCAGTGCAGCAAGCAAGGCACATCAGCCTTACAAATGAACTAATTAGAACGATTTCCAGCGGAATTTCTCGTATTTCCATCGTTTATTTCTTTTCCCCTCTATTAATACTAATTACTGCCATCACTATCATCGCGAACAAGATCTTGTTCGACTCTCTGAGCTTATTTTCTCAGATAGCTGAGCTTGACGTTAGCTTATTAATTATTGGATTTGTAAAAATGGCTGAAGTAGTCAAGAATATGTCGAGGCGTTTGACGTGCAAGGGCTCTGAAGGATTCGTCGTCTTTAAGATTAAAAATTCGAAAGTGTCGTTCAAACGCCACGGCTTTAAAAATAAGGTGGAGATTATGGCATTTAGAGAGAAAGGCTGTGGAAAATGAACACATTTCCGCTGGAGAATTTTGTAAAAACTTTTTATTATTTAATTTGAAGTAAAAATTAAATAACAAAAAGTAGTTAAGCATGCTTATTGGTGTTAGCATGCTAATGTTTCTAGGCTGGTAATGGTAAATTGCTTCATGAGACATGCAGAAATCGTCCAAAATAGGGTACACCATTGTACTTTGAGCCACCAAATTTATTACTTCTCGAATAGGAAGTGCTCGCAAAGAAATGGAGTTTCAAAATTTTAATTAAGTTTTTAGTTAATTAAAAATTAAACGAAATTTCAACGTTTTTCCTCGATAACTTCAGAGACCGCGGTGGCCTAGTGGTGAGGTCTCGATCTCGGGACCGGAGGGTCGCAAGTTTGAAACCCGATTCCACCGAAGATTCAGCCGTGTATGGGGCCTGTTGCACGCTAAATCATACTTAGTGTCCAAACGTCCTCCCGTTGGTGTGGCACGGAAGTTTGGAGAGGGGGCGCCAGCCCAGGTGTCGTCCTCGTCTTCTGACCGCGGTTCAAAATTACGAGGTCCGTCCCTAAATAGCCCTCGTGTTCCTTCAAAATGGGACGTTAATATAACCTAATCTCGATAACTTCAGGGCATAATATCGTAGAAAATCCATTTTTACACCACTTTAAAATTTAAAAAATTAGCTTTTCAGCGATAGAAATTTTTGTTTCCCTTACATCTTTTCTCTAATTTTAATAAGTTTTTAAAAATTAGTTGTAAATGCAACGCCTTTCCAATGCATAACAGCGTGCTACAAAATAGCAAGATTGTTAACGATCAGTGTAAATATTTAATATCTCTCCTGCTTATAAGCAAAAGTAAATATTAGAGTTTTATTGACCGAGCGAAGCGAGGTTTATCTTTTAATTCCAGCATTTTGCACTTGTCTGTCTGTATTTGTTACGCGATTACAACCAAATGCGTTGTTCGATTTCCTTCAAATATGGCAGAAATATTTCTTGAAGCAATAGAAAACGGTGCATATGTTTTATTTCTATTTATTTTAATTCGGTAATAAAATAATTATTTTAATTATATATAATTATTATATTAATTGGTAATAAAAAGAGTGAGTGGCAACCAAAAATTAAAATAATGACATCAGAGTTGTAAATAAACACTTTTATTACTTTCATTGACTTTTTCTTAGTTTCGCGATCTCAGAATTTGATCTTTGGATAGGCCGCGGTGGCCTAGTGGTAAGGCCTCGGCTTTGGGGCCGGAGGGTTCCAGGTTCGAGACCCGATTCCACTGAAGATCCGCCGTGTATGGGGCCTGTTGCACGTTAAATCATACGTAGTGGCCAAACGTCCTCCCGTTGGTGTGGCGTGGAAGTTTGGAGAGGGGG
Organism: Araneus ventricosus; assembly: GCA_013235015.1. Lineage (NCBI taxonomy): Eukaryota > Metazoa > Arthropoda > Arachnida > Araneae > Araneidae > Araneus > Araneus ventricosus. The sequence continues at coordinate 24,601 of BGPR01019059.1, read as the reverse complement.
GTGCCAGCTCAGGTGTCGTCCTCGTCATCTGACCGTGGTTCAAAATTACGAGGTCCGTCCCAAAATAGCCCTCGTGTTGCTTCAAAACGGGACGTTAATATAACTAACTAACTAACTTGATCTTTGGATAATTTGAGATAAAGCAGCCAAGGAGCGAGCATGCATCTCAAACAGCTTCATCGTTATCATCATCATAAACACTCTTCGCGTATGGCTATGTATAGCTGTGTATCCTTATCCACTTTTCGCTAAATAAATGTTACTTATTTTTATAATCTTTGGCTATCTTTTAGTTCTAAATTTATATTTAAACTCATTTACCATCTAAACCATTTCTTTTTTACCTATATGGCGCAGTAACCAATTTAAAAAACTTTAAAAATTCGCTTGTATTTGTTAAGTCTGAATGGAATTATCAGACGCTTCTCGCCAAGAAATGCGATCTAGCCAAGATAATTTCGCCAGCCTTATAAATCGTCTGATCTTCATAGCAACGACAACTTTTCGCTTATATATATTTCTTTGCCAAATTATAATATTTATCGCCAAGTTGTTCTGAGTTCTATCTTCTTAGTTCGAACGAGTGAGTTAGAAAAAATATTTTAATTTGATGCCTATTTAATAGTGAAATTTTCTCGATGACATTTTTTAAGTTACCAATTTAAGGATTCAATTTTTCTCTGTGAATTTTTGGTGCCATCTTTTTCAAAATATTTCGATATGCCGCTTAAAAAAAAGCGAAGTAAAAGAGCTAGAGATGTTTTGCTAATTCAGCAGAATGCGAACCATTTTATCTATTAACCTCCAATTTGTCGCACCGGAAAAATTGTGCTAAACTTTTGTACACCAGTGTATCTCCTGGAGAATCAAATTATGATGAATGGTGTCTCTAAAAACAATGCTGTCTTCACAATGAATAACATTTGCTAAGCTTTCAAAAAATGCGATGACGATAAAATCTTAGATTTTTATTATTTGGTAGGTTGCGAGGTCTACTGTTCACAGAACTACTAGTATTTATTACTACCTAACGCTTTAAAATATTTAAAAGCACTGAATGTTTCTTTTTACATGCTAATGTTTTCAAGGTGACATTCTTTCGGTAAATTGCATGCTGTAAAATCTGCTTGCGCAGAATGCTGCTGCTGATGCAATCAAGCCAGATGGATCAAGTCTAAGATATTATCAGGTTACGAGGTTTCGGACTAGAGGTTCGAACTTCCTTCACTTTTTACTTTAGTTGTTGTTTGTTACTACAAGTACCTTAAAATTTAGATTATGGGCTGGATGAAATATTACGTAACCTCTCTAAACGAGTATTTTTAGAAAGAAAAATTAAAGTGATTTTCCTGATTTTTCTAGTCATTAAAAGATAATATTTCTTTCTTTATCGACTTATCATTTTGGTTACCTATTCTTGTTTTCCATCCTTAGCAATAAATATACTTACTCATCACGTGTAGAATGATACAACTAAATAGGAAAATAAACTATATACAGAGTTATTAACACTCGGTGTCTTCCTGCGTCACTTTAGTCTGATCTTTAGATTACGGCTACACGTATTCTCAAATTTCCTTTTAAGACGGTGATTTTATTGAAGAAACAAGACTTTTTTCTTTTCAAGTTATTGGACAATAAGACCTATCATCTCCTTCACCCATCCAGCCATCTTATCTAACAGATATGTGGAGGTAAAATAGGACAGTGGATTAAAACTATCTACAGGGTGTAATTGGAGATCCCACAGATTATCTGCGATACGTGTATGTGAACATCTTTCCAATCGTCCAGACAGACTGTTAGACTGATATTCTTCCGATAATGTTTTTTCAGGAATCAGATAAGTCTAAAACGTGGATACTCATTAAAAATCGAAGTAGAGTTTTTTGCCGTTTGCAATATTTTCTCTCTATATAGTTCATATAGGAGAAATTAAAAACAAACAGTTAAAACTTCGTGAATCCTTTTCACTTAATGAGTTCCTTTTTTCTTACTGCACTAATAAAATTTTGCTGACAATATCCTATGTGTAAATCAAGAACAAAAAATTAGGAACGAAACAGGGAAGAAATTCTGTGTAAGAAGAAAATCCAAAAGTTTTCCCCAACTTTCTTTCATTGTTATCCAATTTGATACCAATTTAGGATGGATTTCAACAATCCCTTTTCTGATTGAAACTCTCATTTTTTTGTAGCATCCAAGATACAATGAGTGGATAGATCTTATAAGGCTGATAATTCCGGGAACTTTAAAGTATTTCTTTTCAAACAGTTTTAGGTTTGGCGTCAATAAAGTTGTAAGTCAATCAGAGAAACATAGAATTTTTTCTCAATATTTTACAAGCCTTTTGTTTTAGACATTCATTAAAAAAGTTTTATTCCTGTGTTTCTAACGACCATTCGTGGATTAAACCACCAAGAAGTGATAGAAATCTCTGTAAAACTATAATGTAAGTTTGGAAGAAAGTTCAGGTTCTCATATTTCTGAAATGAGATTTCAAATAACGTAGATTCTTACGATTTATTTTTGACGATTTCATTTGTTTGAATAAGAACGTTTTCTGGAACTCAGACATTTATTGGACACTAACAAATATGCATATGCATGATTTTTACTTTCTTTTCTGTGTAGTATACAAAGAGAAAGTATTGTAATATTGATATTTCGATGAGTCTCTACGTCTCAGACATCCGTGAGTCCGAAAAATGAATTTTTGGAAGTCCACCTATCTGTCTGTAGTAGTGGCTAATCCAGGATTTTTTTTGGGAGGGCTGGGGTAATAAAAATTTTGTATCGTCGTGACCTCATGGCTTATATAAGTCAAAATACTTTAACTTTACTCACCTGACAATAAAAACCACAAAGGACACTACAATACTTTCGATAATTTAATAAAAACACAATGAAATAACTAGCCAAAAAATATTTTCGACCGCATTAATGGTACAAGTACGAGTGGAAAGACTACAAAAGCCGAAAAATTTTTAAGCCTGTCAAGCCAGAAAGCAATGCTGCAAAGTTTTACTTTTTTACAAAAAGAGATTAAGAAGAAACAGGTGTAATGATTAGAAAAAAAAAATCAAGAATTTTGGTCTAGCTCGGGGGGGCTGCAGCCACACAGCACCCTTCTGGATTCGCCACTGGTCTGTAGGTCTGAGAAGAAGATAACTCAAAATGTATCAAACTAGACAGATGAGATTTTGATATCTGATCTTTGCACAAAAACTTCAGACTTCAGTTGAATTTTGGAGGAAATCCGCTTAGGGAAAGTCTGTCACAGTCTGCCCGTTCGTGAGCACGGGAACAAGATAATTTAAAAATGCAACGAGTTAGATGGATGACATTTGGTGTATGATTTTATCACCAGACTTGTAGATATGTGCCGAATTTTGAATCAAATCGGTTGAAGAGTTGGCTGTCTATCTGTTTGTCTTTTCGTGTATATGTAAGCGTGTTAATTCAAAAATGCAACAACCGAGATAAATGAAATTCGGTATGTGGTCTCTACGCGAAACTTGTACATCTGTTTCAAATTTGAAATATAATTAATTGAATGTAATCTCGACTTAATTGAATATGCAAAAACGCACTATATTGTGAAAATACAGTGGAACCTCGGGATTGGAAATAATTGGGGCTGACCTGTATTCGGATACCGGAAAATTCGGATAAAAACTCTTATCAAATGCAGTAGCGTATTGACTTTGGGAACTCTATGAGAGAGTATGGAAAGATCTGGCGGAGATTCGCACGGTACAGTGGAGCAGTAGGCAAACAACTTGAGGGTAGTGACCCTTGAGCTAGAGTGATTCACGATTACTATGACAACCAGCTCAAAAACAAGCCTACTGGGTTAAAAGTGGCGGGGTTGGCTTTACCTGTTGTCTGGTCCGCCCGAGTCGCGTCAGTGTTTACTCCACTGATCTTATATGCGCTGCCCTGTCGAAGCTTGTCATTGTTACGTTGTGTCGAAGCGTTGAGGTATGTGAATGAATCAATTATTGTTGCAGTACAGTATTACTGTTTCCACAGGTCATTGTTTCCATAGTTTCCAAGAATCAAGATCACGATAATCTCGAGAAAATGAAGAAGACGTCCCGACAGATCTTGTATCACACGCAGATGCTGATAGTGCACTTAAACTGGCGCTACTCTACTTAGAACAACATGCTGTCGCTAGTCCGACCGACGTGATGTTTATGCGGTGCTGGCGCAACAGTACATCGTCAAGTAGGTTTAATTCCTTACGTTAAAAGAAGATAACCGATTTTGTTTCTACTAATTCAGAAGCTGTATGTATTCTTAAACACCAGTTCAAATGTTTCTTTTAAGTTAAGAATAAAAATTATCTTTATTTCTGATTAATTGTTATTTTTCCTTCATTTTTCAATAAAAAGTTTTCAGAAAATTTAAAAAGATGTTGGGATCATCCGAAATTTCGGATTCCTGGGGTTCGGATTACTGAAGTTCCACTGTATACGAGAAAGTCAAGGGAAGCACATTAACGTTATTATTACTTTGGTTCTAGAATATGATATTTTGGACAGACGAATCTGCTGCGTATATTTTCGTTCCTTTAATAGCTTCGAACCCGTTAATTCAATTTTGTTATTACTTGCCTGTCGCTTATGCTATATTTTTAAAATTTAATTATCTCTAGCCAAAGTCAGTTAAGTTCCTACAGAAATTTTGTAACTGGTTTTTTGCTGAAGAAGGAAAAATTCCCGTTCCTTCGGGTTTTTTCTCCCCTGAGAATTGAATACTTTCAACAGTAGGACGTTTTTTATTTATCAAAAAATCTACGCCACCTGATTCTAAGAGATTTTATAGCTTATATGCAAGAAAGCAATTTATTTGGAAGAAATTGTACATTTTCCCGTAGACTATTTGCAAGCTGCTTCACTCTAACAGACTCACATCAATACATGTGCTAAGCAGATAAAAACTGGAAAAAGAATTTCAAAATTTTTCAGAAGGAAGACATTCTCTGCTACGATATCAGAACCCAAGCTAGAGCTATATCACGGAGGGAGTTTCCGCGAGAAAATATAGTAGGCTCTTGTAGAGGAGCTAGTCCAATTCTCAAAAATATTTAGAATTCCGAGCATATTTCTGTTCATTCATTTTGTTGCAGATGTGCACAGTGTAACACAGTAACAAAACCATACTGTACAAAATATACGTGTAAGAAATGCAACTTAAAATAAGAAAAGCCATTGAATCGAAGGAACGCTGTCACCATATCAATGAAACGCGTATTAGGCCCAAAAATGTTTCCCGATACCACCCATTTTTAAACTCTTAGTTGCTAAATATTTTTTTTTAAATGTACAATGCATTAAATAAAGTCTTAATATTTCAATAAGCTATAAATTTAATGAAAACAACTTTTTAAAAACACATTTATTAGTGAAATAAAAAGTAGAATTTTTTTATTTTAATTATTTTCTACTCTTTAATTCTTTATTCATTATTATAAATATTGCGATATCTTGAAATCAATTTCTTCCTCAAATTAGGTCCTCAAAACTAGGTGACGCCACTCGAACGGAATAAAAATTTAATTAAATTAATCGATAAACTGATAGATAATTGAATTCTGAATCGATAATTAAGTTCGGAAAATCTTAAAATAGTGTATTCTTATCGAGAACACATAAATGTACAAAATGTTAAAACTTTAACATATCAAATTTGAGAAAAAAATTTAAAACAAATTCCTTTTTTATAAACACGAAGAAAGTCAAGTTAAATAAAAGTGTGTAAAATTATATTGTTACCAAAATCGTTAGATTATCAAATTCATTAGCGAAAACAGAGATCTTTTCCGGCCTCCCTAGCCTTCAACTTTCAAGCGAGCTGAACTTAGTAGCTCAATTACCGGGCATTCCCCCTTCAAATAATAGAAAGGTATAACATCATCTAAAGAAAAGACTATTACGAACTTATAGTGTAAAAGTGAAAATGCATGTGCTGTACATAGTGTATATATTTCCTTCTTTTTATTTATTTTGTTTTTCTTAAATAAAATTCCCGTGTCTTGGCCATCAAACCGTTCAGTGACCTGTCTGGTCACGGGTACGGGGGTAAGAGACGGCGTTCTATTCTGTTACCAAAATCGTCCTGCGTGTGTACGGTGAAAGCAGTCCACAAGCTATATAATTGAAAATGACGCTTTGTTAACGAATATTCCATACAACTTGAAGCACAGGTAACCCGAAAAGTGCAGAACTTGCACAAATTAGCAACAAAAGCAGACAGCAAATCGCTAATAGCAACAGAAACAGCAATAACAATAGCGCTTAGCGTCTAATAGCTGACCAACTTGAAACGCGAATAAGACTTCAAAGAGATTGCTTTCCTCGTTTGCAGCTCGGTATTTATACCTTTCCGACAGCACGTGACGTGATATGGAAAATTCCAGAAGGAACTGAATTACTCCATTCCTAATAGAGTTAGAGAGACTATTCTTGGATTTTTGGGAACCTTCATTTTGTCGCCAAGATCGGGGGTATTGGCTAAAGCCTCTCTCGGCATTCAATAAGAACTCCTGTAAATGTCTTTTTTCAACCATACAACTTACATAGTAGGGTAACAAGGATATAAACACTAATTAATGGAATTTTTTATTGTGAAAGAGTTAAAAATACAAAAATAATAGCAAACAACGATAAGAAGTAAGAATCCTGTGGATGACTTCATCAGAGGCCATTCATCCATGCAGATTCAAAACTAGAATAGGTTTTCTGTAGAGGGAAAAGACTTTAAGTTCTGAATTTAATATGAATTTCCTGTAAGGCCTGAACCTATTCCGGAATATATTGGAAAGACATTCAAATTCTGAACTTTCTTAAAGATAATACAATTCATAGCATCAGCACTTTTGACTTCGAGAATCTTTTCACCAGCCTCCCACATGAAAAATTAACTGAAGTATGCATTAATTTATACTAGCTGTTACCCGCGACTTCGTGCGCGAAGAATTTGAATTGTTACTTTTTTAAAATTCACGAATGTAAATGTTTCATTATATGTAGAAAGGGGAAATTAAAAGTTCTGATGGTTGATAATACATAATTGGACGACTAACAGGAGTTTACTGTACATGTGTCTGCTGTTACAGTTAGGTAAATTGTTTATATATGACAACACACTTTTGTATACGACGTTTCTTGTTTCAAGTTTTTTGCACCGATGTAGAGGTTTAGTGGGCTACACGGGAACATGCCACACATAGTTACCAACGGAAAAAATATGATTTTTCCAAATGTACGCCTGCCCCTTTGAGTGTCTGACCCTGAGCCTGGCAAATGCTAATTTTAAAGAGAATTGTTACCTTTTGAACTGGGATGGTAAATCCTTCGGTATTATCCGAATGCGTAGAATTTAGCACTCTCACCTCTCGCTATGCCAGTCATATCAGTAGCTGGTACGACTTTTGGTCCTAAGTGCGTAATTTGAAACCGTGTGCCATTGCGCAGTCTCGGTACATAGAGGTTACGTATGAATAGTTCTGGCACACCGAATTTTAATCTCAGCTTGACGGAAGATATCCCTGACAATTCTATGGGGTTGAAGAACTCTACAGGATATGATTTTACTTGTTATTGCCCATTACCGTATCTACAGATAAATATTCTGTAATACATCCCTCCAATTGTGAAGCATTTTTTTATTTATCTGACCTAAACTTTCATTAGTCAGTGCCAAAATTACCCAATCAACAAACAATCTATTCCTCTTATCAGCTTATAGGGAAGGATAAACCTTGCTTATCAGTTCCTCTGCACTGCGAACAATTTTAAAAAAGTCTCAATTTAATACACTGTTTGAATCTCTAGCAAAAGAAATCTATTTGGCAACTGTATCAAGCGCCAAGTTCGAATCAGTTCTTTCTTTAGTAAACAAAACCTTGAATTCCGTGTTCATTGGGTTTATGCAATCCTTTCTTTTTAAATCGGTTGAAAAAAGCTCTTAAAGCATTAAAGTTCGAAATGGAACTATTGTAATTAGCTAAATTGTTTGGTTTAGAATTTAACCGCCAGTGATTATCCAAATCGTTTGGTTACAAATTTAACAGCCAAACAAATCTTGGATGTCGATAAAAAGAGGGACAAAGAATTATTTTGGCAAGCTTTCCACTAAATTAGGCTTTTATTTTAAGTAAACATTGAACGATATTTTCCTTTAGTTATAATTAACTTTAGTTTTTAAATTTTAATCCAAAAACTCTTGAAACTATATCATATCTATCATTGGTTTTCTGTCCTGGCGTCTATTTTTCAGTTATTATTCCACAAATTAATTATTTATTTCTTTTCTCAGCAAGGTCACGTGATGCTTGACTTTAAAAATAAGTCATTTCAAATGCTTGCACTTTTCTGAAGGATCACGTGTCATTTCATTTTGTTTATGCATTCCTTAAGGATCACGTGACAGTTGATTGAAAAATAAAGTAGTAATCTTCATCGCAAATCGCTTGTTAATTATTTAATTGTTATCTGTAATCAAAAATAATGAATTTAACATGATGTCACCTACCCTATGTCCGATCCTGGGTTTCAATCTACAACTCGGCCAATTTTCATCCAAATCGGTTTGGTAGTTTTGCCGTAAATGCGTAGCAAACAGACAGGCACACTTTCGCATTTATTATATTATATGGATATTAATAAAAAATAAGTAAAATTTTTAGAAATAAAGGTGAATTAGTTCAAAGTCTAACCGTTGCCTAGAAACGGAGTAGCTATAAATCTTTGTTATTTCAAAATCGTCTGCACGTATTTGAAAATTATGGAACTTTTAAAAATTAATAACAATCGAAGGGAAAATGTCACAGAAATAAAATTGGTATCATTGAAAAGGTAAAAATTTGAACTTTAAGATGGTATAAAAATATTTTTGTCGGGCAATTTGCTTCGAAGTTACGGCGGAAAAACGGTTTCGGTTAATTTCTAATTAACTAACTGTTTAATTAACTTTGGGACTTAGAAAAGTTCATAAGTGTCTTCCCCCTGTCTTAAATAATAAGTGTACAAAATTTGGTTGAAAACCGTCCATTGGTTTAGGAGGAGATGTGGAACATAGCCACATACATACCCACATACACACATACCCACAATGACTTTTATTTATATTAAGATGACTTATACCATTATTAATATATATATAAAGCAAAAATCCTGAAAGTATACGATAAAGAAATTAAGCCACAATGAATATTATAAAAAAGAAAATTCGTAAACAATAATTAAAATTAAAATATATTACAAAGGTGATTTAAATTATAGTTTACTTAGAGTATCTCTATCAGAGGCTCGTGCGTTTACGATTTCTGCATTTGTCCCCCAGATTTTTGTTAAAAAAATTATTTTTACTTTTTTAGTGTCCTATTAAGAGCGTAGGCTTAATTTTTTTGCATTTTTATTATTCTATTTTTCTTTTTTATCGCTTCTTTAATTCCTAATGAATTCCATTTCATATTTCTGATTGTAGAAACTCTGATATTTCGTAAATTGAAAGACATTATTGAATGGAGGAAAAAAAAGATGCTTTATTAGGAGTTGTGAAGGAAGATAGACAATCCACTTCAGGTTCTTATTTTGTTTTAATGCTTGTACGTCTTAATCTAAGCCTTGACGTGAAAAAATAATGTAGTGGAGACAGCTATTACTTCAAGGCAAATGAAGATTTATTTGTGAGCAAATATTCGGAAGAATGAAGCAAGTAATGGTGTAAGATACCTTTATCACACGTTAAGAAGCACAGAAATTGAAAAGAACAGAATCTTGGGAATTATATGATTATTAATTTCATCTGGTTTGTTCCGTTTCGGAGAAAAAACTTCTGAAAATTGGAATATTTAAATCTTATAGGCGAGTTTTCTGTTTTGTTTATTTGCGGTAAAGTAGAACTTCCGCTATACTTACCGACTTCCGGTGTTAATTCCATGTCAGTGGAAATCTTCAAAATTTCAACACTTTGTTTGAAGATGTTAACTAATGTTTAAAGTAGTGTTTTCTAATGTTATGGCTTAAGGTCATTTTGAAAATATTAAATTTCATATTCCTATTTCTGTAACTCTCAATGTTTACTTAAAATAAGAGCCTAATTTTGTGAAAAGACTGCCATAATTTTTCGTTATCGCATTTTTTGGCGACTTCAAAAGCTTGTTTGGTGGTTAAATTTTTAACCAAACGACTTAGCTAACTACAATCGTTCCCTTTGGAGTTTAGACATTTTAAGAGCTTTTTTTAACCGATTTAAATAAAAAGTATTACACGAACTCAAAGAACACAGAATTCAACGTTATGTGCACTAAAGAAAGAACTGATTCGAACTTGGTCCTTGATACAGTATCCAAATGGATTTGGCGATTGCTTAAATCGGAGGGTTACCGGAAAACGGTCTGTGAATCCAAAATAAACAAACCAGATAAACTCGTATGTGTAGTGATGCTATGAAACAATATATTCGGTTCAAAGTTTAAAAAGTGATCCAGAAATAAGAAAAAGCTTTTTAAAAAATGAATGCATCGCAAGCGAATGAATATATTAAGATTTCGATTGCACAGAAAGGATGTAAAACGAAGCCGGATTTTTTTTGTCACGAAATCAGAATTTATTGCCATCATCGCTTATAATCTGTTACACCAGATGATGTTGCAGCTAGCAGAGCGACGCACGTTGTACAGGATAAGATGTTGGGTGGAGAAACCGTTTACAAACAGGGGTGTCGCCAGAGGGGGGACCGGAGGGGGCCAAGGCCCCCCGTCGGGGAAGCTGTGCTCCCCCATCGGGGAAAAATTTTATATCCCATCGGGGAAAATATTTATTTGGGATATTCACTGTAGTTGATAAATAATAATCTGGTGAAAATTTGAGACCAATTTCATTACACTCG
>BGPR01019059.1:0-13671 GCA_013235015.1 Araneus ventricosus | reverse complement strand
CCCCATACAGAGTCGTGCACCTGTCGGGGAGACTCGTTCCCCGGGCAAATCAGACCCTCCGTCCTGTCGGGAAACTTTAGCGCCATTCCTGTTTACAAATGTGTCGTATCTCCTTCATTCAAATGTCTCACGAGGAATTGGCTAAGTTCGTAATATTAAGCAACATCTTCGCTTTTTGAATAAAATAATATTAATGTTACCAGAGCGCTCGTTGGTTTGTAGTACACTTTGATAATGAAGTTTTCCAAGATAAAAGCCGCAAAAGTCAGTTCAGAGATTGGCGGCCAAAACACGGAGGGAATAGATTAAGGACACGGTTCTTTCCGTTGATATCGTTGAATGCTCTGGAAGTCGTTGCCAAAGTGCAGTAATGTCTGTGACTCCTCCAAATCGCTAAAGTGAGCTAAACCGTTTTCATAATTGAATTCAGTAAGCTTTCTCTGTAAGAGACAAGATCTGAAATATTAAAAGTAATAAGAATACAAAACCACACCAGGCTGTCAAGGTCTCTTTGACTATTGAAACGGTTGTTCGTCTAGTGGTTCCGATTTCGCAAGTAGCATATTGTTGAATTACTTTACTCTCCCAGAAAAGTTAAATGTTTCTTAACTTTTCCAACTCCGTCGGAATAAAATCTATATGAAGACGTAAACAAGCTTCTGCTTACCATGGTAGAGATGTGCAGGTAGTGTTAGCAGAATGGTACATTGATGTCCGTACATTTACCATTTGAGACTTGTCTATATACAGTGTGTACCTAAGTCTTCTCCGCAATAACTTGAGAATGGCGACAACTACTCACAAACTTGGTGTCTAGGTATAGTAAAGTGACCATACGTTACACAGTGAGATCAGTTACAGCACCACTGTCTGCAAACAACGGAGTTAGAGTTCCTATCTCAAAAATGAATTTTAGTTACAGACTTATTGAAATTACAGGTTAATTACAAGTCAATTACAAATTGCCAGAGCTTCTTAGTTTAATTTTGAAAAGGAACACATTGAGCGCAATAATGCTAAGAACTAAACATGTAAAATGCGCATTATTTGGTCACGGTCTAACTTCTCTTGACGTAACAACTCATTGTGACAACAGAATCATCACACCCAAACAATAAACATCGACCCGATGAAGCAGTCCACGACTTTGATGGCATTTCAAACACCGAAAATAAAAAGTATCTGCTGATAACTAATTGTTTGTTTTCTTACTTCTTTTCTGGCGTAAGAGTGTTAAAATATACAGAAAAAAAGTTATGGCCAAAATTATTAAATATTAAGAAATTTATATATTATTTGTATTAAAACTTTTGGTGTATTGGGCAGTAAATATTAGAAATTCTCAATTGATGAAGAGATTCAAGCACCATTAAACAGTTCTTACACTAAAATCAGTAAAAATGAATAAAATAACAGCCTGTTTTTGTGTATCCGCGCGTGCAGTGTTACGCTAAATTCATGGTTCAGCTTGCCAATAATGTTAACAAATTTTTATTTTATTTTTATTTTTGGTCTATTGCAAAATATTTACTAATTTTATCCTTTTATTCTTTTTTTTAACATTTCAGCAGTATTTTTACCCCCCCCCTCCTCCGGCGTTTTCCCATATAGCAACGTAAGTCTACATGGAAAATATAATAACTAGAAGTTCAATCAGCAACCCCTAGCTTGAACAGTTCAACTGTGGTCTTTCAATGACTTGGCTTAACAAACTTTAAGCTATTGAACTGTTTTCTTGTGGGTTGGACACAAATTACATCTTTTGGTTCGTTACGCATTCAATAGCGTTGCTGCTATGACTAAATTAAAATTTTTGCCTGATTTCCATGTCTGTTCAATTCAAGTGATATACGCCTCCACCACTACCTCCAACCCACTTTAAAAGCCCACCTCAAATCCTCCTTATACCCAACTATTCCACTACCCCCGTCGGGGAAAAATTTTATATCCCATCGGGGAAAATATTTATTCGGGGTATTCACTGTAGTTGATAAATAATAATCTGGCGAAAATTTGAGACCAATTTCATGACACTCGACCCCCCCCCATACAACAGGTCGTGCACCCTGTCGGGGAGACTGTGCCTCCCTGTCGGGCAAATCGGGACCCTCCGTCGGGGAAACTCTAGCGCCATTCCTGTTTACAAATGCTCAATGTATCTTCCTTCATTCAAATGTCTCACGAGGAATTGGCAGTTCGTAATATTAAATAACATTTCCGGCACATTTGACCGAATAAAATAATTTAATGTTACCAAAGACGCTCGTTGGTTGTAGTACACTTTGGATATGAAGTTTTCCCAAAGATAAAAGCCGCAAAGAGTCAGTTCGGGAGATATGGGCGGCCAAAAATACGGAGGAATAGATTAAGGACACGGTTCTTTCCGAATGTTGAATGCTTCAGTCGTTGCCAAAGTGCAGCAATGTGCTGTGACCCTCCGTCTTGATTAAAAGCGACTAAACCGTTTTCATAATTGACTCTGTAACTTTTTCGAAGCAAAACGATCTGAAATATTAAGTAATAAGAAGTAAAACCACACCAGGCTGTAACTTCTGACTGATGAAACGGTTGTTCGTCTAGTGGATTTCCCGTACTTCACAAGCAAAAGTTGTGCATTGTTGAATCATTTACTCTCCCAGAAAGAGTTAAATGTTTCTTAACCTCCCAACTCGTCTGAATAAAATCTATATGAAAGGTGCAATAAACAAGCTTCTGCCCTTACATATGGTAGAATGTGCACGGGTGGTCACTTGAGAATAATTCACATTGATGTCCGTACATTGCCATTTGAACTTGTCTATATACAGGGTGTACACTAAAGTCCTTCTACTCCATAATAACTTGAGAATGGCGACAACTATTGCCACAAACTTGGTGTCTAGGTATAGTAAAGTGACCATGCGTTACACAGTGAGATCGGTTACAGCACCACCTGTCTGCAAACAACGGAGTTAGAGTTCCTATCTCAAAAATGGTTCAAGATACGGGAAAAAAGTCAATTACAAAATTGTAGAACTTCTTCGATTTAGTACGAAAATACACCTTTAGCGCAATAATTCTAAGAACTAAACGTGCGAAATGCGCATTTATTTGGTCACGATTCTCTAAGTATGTGACGTAACAACTCGTGACAACAGGAGAAAAGATAATCTTTTGAACAAAAAACGTCAACCCGATGGCGTAGTCCCGATCCGATGGCATTTCGAACACCGAAAATAAATGTATCTGCTGATAACTAATTGTTCTGTTTTCTTGCTAACGCTTTTCTGACGTAAGAATGTTGGAAATCGCGACCAAACAAACGCGCATTTTACACGTTGTGCTTTTAGCATTATTGCACTTAAGGTGTCTTTTCGTACTAAAGCGAAGACGCTCTACAATTTTGTAATTGACTTTTTCCCGTAACTTGTACCGTTTTTGAGATAGGAACTCTAACTCCGTTGTTTAAAGCCAGGTGGCGCTGTAACCGATCTCACCGTGTAGCGCATGGTCACTTTAATATACCTAGACACCAAGTTTGTGGCAATAGTTGTCGCCGTTCTCAAGTTAATGTGGGGTAGAAGTACTTTAATGGACACACTGTATATTATAACAAAGTGGGAGAAGAAGTGCCACCAACACCATGTGAATTCGGTGATTATTGATACAAGAATGATTAAAACAAGCGATGGAGTAATAAAATTTAGTCCATGCAGTTGAACATGAACTGAGGGAATTCTAGACGAATCGAGTAAATATGTAATTCTTGCATATCGCTTGAAGATGATTCGCAATGATATTCATACATAGCCATAAGAAACGTCAGCCCGTTGCACTGTGGTGAAACATAAGAAAAAGTTGGCTAAAATTGTTAAATATTAAAATTTTATAATTATTTGTGTTAAAAACTTTTGGATATGTTGGGTAGACGTAAATATTAAGAAATTCTCAATTGATGAAGAGATTCAAGCACCATTAAACAGTTCTTACACTAAAATCAGTAGAAAAATGAATAAAATAGCAGCTGTTTTTGATATCCGCGCACGTGCAGTATTGCCTTCATTCATGGTTCAGCTTGCCAACCAATATTTAACAAATTTTTATTTTATTTTTATTTTTTGGTCTGTTACCAAATATTTGCAATTTAATTTTATCTTTTATTCTTTTTTTTAACATTTCAACAGTATTTTTACCCCCCCTCCCTCCGGCGTTTCCCATATGCATAACGTAAGTCTACATGGAAAATATAATAAGCACTAGAAAGTTCTAATCCGGCAACCTAGCTTGAACAGTTCTAACTGTAGATGGTTTTCAATGACTGACTTAAACAAAACTTTAAGCTATTGAACTGTTTTCTTGTCGTTGGACACAAAATTACATATTTGGTTCGTTACGCATTCGTAATAGCGTTTGCTGCTATGACTAATTAAAAATTTTGCCACCAGTTTCCATGTCTGTTCGAATTCAAATCTGTTATCTAGTTTGTCACATATACAGCTTCTTGTTTTTTAATTTGTGTCGATTCCTGAACGAACTAGAGTTACAACATCGAGAAGACAATAGCGGATCATCCACAATACATTATGCTGTTGTTTATCTCGATTTCACAAAAAAATAATTTACTGGAACAAGAGATGAGCCAAAAATGCAGGCATCTGTAGCTGTTAGATCTCCAAAGAGTTCTTTATATTCATATTGTTTAGAGGAACTGTCAAAATCCCATTTACTAATTAAAAATATTATTAATATCGTCCTAGAATGATAAAAAAATCTTCGTCTAACCAGTCGCTATACAGTTTGGTTAAACAAGTCTTGTCTTCAGTTACATAAATTTTTTCTGCAAAACTCATCTGTTAGCTTCTATTATGACTTCAAAATTAGAGTACAAAATGGAACCGAGAGAACTATTTTATATAATGTATGGATTTTTTTAAAAATTTGAAATGAATTAGTAGTCGTAAGGACTTGTCTTCCGATATTGTACCTATTTTTTGCACTCAAATAACAAGATTTTTTATATTTCAGTTTGTTCCTTTATTCTCCGTTTCATTTGAACAGCATGCATTAGACTCTTTCTGCTTGTATCTATTTTCTCTCGCTTTCTCTAGCTCTTCTTCTGTTTTCCTTCCTATAATTCGTTAAATGCTGTCTTCAAAAGCTTTTAATGGCACATTTTAAGGAGCCATGTTTAAAAGATTCTAATAACAAACAGTTTTCCCAATTTGATTGGTAATCGGAAATTAGCTTCGATAGTTCTCTTTTCTCAGAGTCCAGCAGTTCGCTATCATCGTATGAAACCACGCAAAAATTTAGACAGAAGATATTTTTCCTGGACACTTTTGTTCGAAGAAGAATTATTTTTATAAAAAGTATCAGTTTTCGTCGAATAATTGATCGTCATACAACCGAAGTTTTCCCTAAAAGAATATACATGGAAAGATTTGTACAGTTACTAATGCAATAAAACAACAACAGCAAAATATTAAAAGTAACAAAAAGTAGCACGAATTTTTCTTTAAAATGGATAGCTATTAATATAAGCTTTATGTAAAATTATTTATTATCCCAGAATTCCATGGAATCCCATGTTTTTTTCTTCAATGATTCTATTAAAACACACACAAAAAAATTCTTTTGCATTTAAAAGACGAGTTTTTATTTAAAAAATCTGTTTCCTTTTAATACGGGATAAAAAGTTCACACGTAACTTATTGACTAAGTACCATATCGAAAACAAGCCACTAGATTAAATCGAACAAAGAAATAATGAAGAAAACTTTGATACGAATGTCGAAACACTTACAGATTTGAAGAGATTTCACAAGTGAACCGAAGTGCCATGGGGGCTAGCATGTCATTAACATATCTAAAAGTACACACAAAGTATCGCAATACACTATTCTATCAATATAATTAAGTTTTACGGCCTTACCACTAAGTTTTTAAAAACCCTTTTTTGGCCAGATTTTTCGTGAGTCTGGACGGCAAATTTCATTTTTTTCAATTAATTAATGAAACAATTTTGCCTTCATATTTAAATGTTTTGCGAAATCAGATGAATTTGAAATAATTATTTTATTTTAAGAATCGAGTAGTATGAAATAATCATAGTTCTTTGTAGAAAAACAAAGATGTCTGAATGAAAAGTCTTGATTTCTAAACTGAATTGAGGCTTTATGCCTTATTAGGAAATTTAAAAACTATTACCAAAACCATTTATCGGAATGTCGATTAGTTTTCAGACGTCTAGACAGACTTTTCTATTTAAAGATGCTAATTTTACTTACTCTTTAACATTTATATTATAACGCTAGTACTAAAGTTATTGCATTGATGATTCTTTGAGATTTCAAAAATTCATTTAAAGAGTTCGAGAGTGAAAATCAAACTGCTAAGCTTGTCTGGCATTAAATGTCCCAGCTAAAAAAATTTACAGAAAATTTTTTTTTTTGAAGATTTCTTAAAGATTTCTGTAGATTTTTTGAAGACAGAAAAAATCTACATTTTTTCTTCAATTTAATCTGCAGAAAAGTTTCTTATTATATTTTTCTCTAAATATTCTGCAGATTTTTTGAAGACAGCAAAAAATCTGCATTTTTTCTTCAATTTAATCTGCATAAAATCTGCAAAAAATGTATTATATTTTTCTCTAAATATTCTGCAGATTTTTTGAATACGAGATTTGCATTTTTCTTCAATTTAATCTACAGAAAATCTGCAAAAAGATTTCTTATTATATTTTTCTCTAAATATTCTGCAGATTTTGTAAGACAACAAAAAATCTCCATTTTTTCTTCGATCTAATCTGCATAAAATCTGCAAAAAAATTTATTTATATTTTTTTTTCTTTAAATATCCTGTAGATTTTTAAGACTTTGCATTTTGTCTTCAATTCAATTTGCAGTTATTTAGCAGATTTTCACAAAATCATTAAACGTGACCAATACCTGTTGATTTTTTGAAGATTTAACTGCAATTTCATAACATCTGCATTTCTCTATAAATACATATTTTGCACCATATTCTCTAATATTGCAGCTTTATTTTCCAAAGGAATAAAACAAAATTAGAATGTAATTATCATTATTGTTTAATTCTACAGCAGACAGGAGTTTCAAAAACATTTCCCGATCGAAAATTGTCTTAGGCACTAAATTTTTTAAATATGCCATGAAAAAATGAATTCTAAATTAATCTTTAAAATAAATATTTGAGGTTTTACCATTTTAAACTTTCCCCCCATAATTTAATTAATTTCCAATTAGTTTTCCAACTGTCTTTCTGACTAGCTATTTTCCTCCAAAAAGAAGGGGAAAATGGAGCTTCCGCCCTTTGGATGGAGAGAAGGCTTACCAGAAAGATAGAAGGTGAAAACGAGTTTATTGAAACAGAGAATCTAAATTATTGCACAAAAATATTACTAATCTCATCTGTTACTCATCTCTACGACTTTGAAACACGTATTCTGACCATGATTGATTTTTTCACCACTAGATGGAGCCACGAGAGCTATGGTGACGTTAAAACTCAAATAGATTAATTTATCTCCATATCGTGTAATCCGGCGCGGCGTTGTGGTTAGCGTTCTTGCCTGCCAACTATAGGAACGCGGGTTCGAATCCCGGACAGGATGAGTTTGAAGTTTTATCACAATCTAAATCGGCATCGTACAAGTAAATTGAATCAAAAATTAGATTATTTAAATTAATAATTACATTAATTGAAATTAATAATTAAACCTTGACTGTAGAAAAAGCTGCCGAAATTCTGAAGGTATTTGGAACATATTTTTTTCAGATATTCTACATTTTTTTTCTGCAGAAAATCTGAAGGTATTTGGAACATAGTTTTCTTCAGATATTCTGCAGAATATCTGAAGAAAACATGTTCCAAATACCTTCAGGTTTTCTGCAGATTTTTTTTAGCTGGGGTATAAAATATGTATTTATTCGATGTCATAATAGAAACAAAAATGATTAACCACGTCACAGTAGAAATGATTAGCCATGATTTAGGACACACAGAAAGTACAGAGTGACAATTATTGAGCTATATGGAAAAAACATTGATAACTTTTGAATCGTTGCGTTGGCGAGATTCAGTTATAACTTTGCGGTTGAATGCAGGGAATGTTGGGATTTTTTTTAGCATGCGCACTCTTATTGTTGTTGTTCATTTTCTGTTGAAAATGTCGAAATACAGCGTTTCTGAACGTATATCGATCGTCAAGGCCTACTATTCGAGCAATAACAGTCCGATTGTTGCTCAAAGGAAATTTGAGAGCGAGTAGAAGTTGAAGACAACCGGTCCAAGCGTTACAACAATCAAAAATGAGATTGAAAAGTTCGAGAGAACTGGTTGTGTCGATGTCTCGACACTTAGGCGATTTTTGCAGAATTTTGCTCTTGGTCTGCGCCACGTCATAGCTATTGATGGCAAGCATATCGAACATGTCACAAATTAAATACGAATATCTGTAGTTACTTTTAAAATTTGAATAAAATTTTTGAACCCAGTGGTTTTTGAAAATTTTATTTTTTATTTCATATAGCTCAATAATTGTCATCCTGTAAGTTCCTTTGACCATTTAAAATAAAACAAAACTCTTTAGTGTTAACTGAGGCACATGCTTTGGACTATATTTAAACATAATTGTCATCCACGCTGAGATGTTTGTCATAACGAGATACAGCAATTTGTATCCCCGTTTCAACCGCCTATGATGATAACTAGGTGGAAGTATTTACATTACATGCTACGAAGACACACCTATGACTCTAAAGACAAAAATCTCCGGTTTGCACTTTGGATGAGTGTGCGTAGAAACTTTATTGAACAAAAAAACATAGAGTATTTGTACAAAATAAGACAGTAGAAGGTTTGCTTGTACTTGATATAGTTGATTTTACAGTTGCATCCATGTTAGAGAGACATGGATGTTGCTGCTATTTGTTGTTTTATGCTTGAAAACACTATTTGAATAATGATAATGGTTAATTTCACAGATGCAACCACTTTGGTGGCGTGGTTGATACTGTATTAATTTTGTTGAGTGTTTAATTAAACTTGCCATATGAATACAGAACAATACTCCCATCAAGCATACAGATTGAAATTTATTAGAAATTTAATTGCTGGAATACACAAGTTGCCTTAACAAGGTGGGAACCCCTTTTTTTCACAGGGATCTTCCTGGCACCTCTCGTAAGAAAGAAAATAATCGAAAAATATATGAAAATCATAGAGGATGAGGTCTGGGCTGAGGTCAGGGCCATCCTGCTGAAAGGGGTGGTGGAGGAAATGAGAGGTTGTTGAAATATTCATTTCTCCGTAAGTACCTTATTACTGACAATAGAAAAATAATTCAAATAAGGCGAATTATCGCCTCATCATAACGAATAACATTTGTGCTAACGTTTTTCGAGAACTGCAATCCCTTATAAAGTAAGAGGTTGATAAATGATTTTCAACTCGTGACTTCGACTGCTTATTAATCGAAGCATGTGACACTCGTTGGAAAGCTCTTATTAATTACATTCTCTTTCATCCACTTTCATTCTCCTAGAAATTAGAGGTAGAAATGGAGGAGGGGGTGGTGATGAATTTTCTTTTCCTTATATCGCTGGTCAGAAAGAATCTACCTTCGCAATCCAATTTGCAGACAGGAATTTCAATACTAATGACGATCGTTGTGTTTCTTAATCGAACATTTAACTCAAATCTTGAAACATTTTAGACTTGAAAAGGAACATTAAATCGCAATTTTTAAATCTATTTTACAGATTTTACTAACACATTTTCTAAAGTGATGCAGAAGTTAATTTATGGAAAAGAAAAGAAGGGGAGTTTAAACAGCAGTTTCATACTTGAAAACCTTTTTATTTAGACGACAGACAAACATGATTACAAGCATACTCCATCGATAGTCACTGGGTGCCAAATCTGGGTTGTATGGGAGGGCTTCCCACTTGAACTTTTGCAACAATTCTTGAGTTTTGCGAGCAGTATGGGGCCTGGCATTGTCATGCAGGAGGGTAACACCATCACTCGTAATTGTTCTCTGCTGTCGGGCTGGCTACTGGAGGTTTCTGTTTTTCTCTCAAGTGAAACATAAATGTGAACAGTTTATATTAAAAGTCATCCAAGAAGGAAACAAATGTCTCATATATTAGAGCAAAGTCAAGCGTCTGTCTCAGGTGATATCTAGGCCCTCAGATGGGGCCTTGACCAACAGAACTTTCAGTTTATCATGAGTCCTTGACGCATGGACTTGGCTAGTTATACTAGATCGAGAAGGATTTGAACTACCACCACCACCTTTATTTCACCATTCGGCTGATATATTGTATGCAGTATTTCGTAAAAAATACTAAAAGAAACGACTGATACAAGCGATTGAGTGTTGAAATTTGGATGTCATAATTTGTCACCGGAATTTCATTTGTGGCAAGGGTTTTTAATTCCGAGCTTTCCCTTTATGGAGTTAGAAAGAATTTGACATTACCAGTTTTAGTCAGTCAATCGTGTCAATTTTTTTCATCCCCGTAAAGAAAACATTTAAGAATACATCTGGATGTATCATTTAATTCGAATCTACTCAACAACTTTTCAAATTACTGTCTATGTCAGTCATTAATTAATGCTTATTGAAGTGATACTCCTGTAGCGTGGGACGCAAGTGAGAAAAATTGTGACGGAAATCAAAGTGAAACACTAAGGAGAAATTTATGTGCACGTGATTGCAATTGTGTTAGCTAACAACCAGCAGGGGTGCAGTGGAGCCGGAATGCACAGGAACGCAATTCCGCCACTGCTTTTTTTCACGAGAAATACATGATAAAAAATTATGAAAACATTCTTAAAATAGCGCCCTTTTTGTCACCCAGGTTAGAGTGTTCCAGTACTGTTTTTAGAACGTCCCGGCGCTGCTTATTTTGCGACTGCACCAGGGACAGCGAGTGAAACGGGAGGATGAATCTTAGCGGCATTTTTACAATTTTTTGCTACCATCTACACATTAGAGACTTAAGACAATCTTTTTTAAGTACGCTTTATCTATTATCAATATCATTAATTAATTTTTATAAAAAATTATTTATCATTTCTACTAATCAATGTAAATAAACAACCAGATTAAACAACTATGCACATAATTTTAACAATTAATACAAATTTGTATCACTCTTTAGTAGTTTCGATTATCAGTAAATAATAATATAATGAAAGATCAATAAGGTATTTTAAAGCATACGTAACTCAATCTGTTGTAGTATAACATTTTTAATCTAAAATAATTTTAAATCATCTACTTTACTATGAAATGAACTCGATAATAGAATATAAGTAAATAAATAAGCCGTTAAGAAATAAATATGAAGAAAAACGTTTTATAGCTGCAGGATCTACGATAAAAGTGCCACTTCACATCTCTGTTTATAGGGGTGAGTTCCACACTGTTTATTTGCGTATTTTAGCTTCCTACTTATTTGTTCAATCGGAATAGCGAATGGAAAATAATTTAAAAAGCCCTAATCTAGAACAATTGAAAAACACAAGGTGTTTGCAAGAAGCTATCATATCTTGATATATACCAAAATTATGTGTTTACACACTTAAAAAAAGACCAAGAAATTTCTTGTTGTACTCTATTAATTGACTTTGCTTAATTCTCACGAGATTATTGCTGTCCCTTTAAGCACTTTTTAGTTAAGTTCATGTTTGCATAACTGCTAATTCTACTACATTGCTTTAAATTTAGAAGCTTAAATAATTCTCTTTTAAATTATTCTATACAAATTTTATAAGCACTGAATAAATATTTAACTTTGCTTACCTACTGGGATTTTATACGAAAGTTAAATATAGATGCCATACAATTAGGCAGAAAGAAAATCTCTTCGCTTGAATTGACAAAGTAAGCTACCGAATGAAAGAAAGATTTGTTTTTTACTTATCCTTAAATTTTAAACAAAAGTCTTCCCAGAAATCGTAAATTTTTTTTTCTTAGCAATATTTGAAGTTTTTACGCAAGCTCGGTTGATCTCAAGTACATAAATGTTTAATAGCTGTAGATCCTATAAAACTCATCCACATTATTATGAGAATCAATTTTTCCAGGGATTATGAAGTTCTTGCTAATCTCTTGCATATCCAAACACTAATTACTCTAGATATATTTCTTCGCACACTTCCTGCTTCCATATGCATAACAAAAATTAAAAATAAATTATCGTCTGCTATACTCAGTTTCATTGGAGTTACCAGGTGCGAAAAAGATAAATTAAATAAATAACAGCAAACGAATTTTGACGGGACTTTTATTTTTAACAAACAACTTTATGGAAACTATTAAAAATGCTAGGCATTATTATTGTCCAGTTTTTCTATTAAATGCTACTAATGGAAATAAAGCAATTGCTAAATTGGAATAATGCATTAATGACATTTATTAAACTATTTTCGCCTAATTCGTTATTAGCAAATGATGCAAAAGAAGTTAAACAAAAATTTGTGTCGACTACTATATTGTGTCTTTGTTATCAGAATCTTAGCATTTAACTGGCAGAATCTTAGCTTAGCGGAAAATTAGCATTTCTTTGCAATTCGGCACTTCCGACTAAGGCTACAGTCGAAAAATGTGATATACGGTGTCAAAACTTGAGCAAATGTTGAGGGTGGGACAAGTGACACGACCATGAGTCATTTGTCTTTAACTTGCTTGTTTATCCGCTGTAACATAAACAATCCGGTTATTTTCTGGCCATACCTCGCATGTAAATTGTGCGGTTAACAATGGCGCATTGTACAGGGTGGTTATAATTAAACTTCCTTTATAAACAGCGTCCTACAGCTAAAACGGGTGAACGGATTGTAACCAAATTTGGTATATAGACGATACACGAGATGCGCTCAAGGAATTTCGAAAAAAAAATTATTCAAAAATGTCCACTGGATTTCGCTTTTCATGGGAAAACGATAAATTTAACAAAATAAACGATCAACACTAAATACATAAACAATTTGAACAATTCAGAACAAGATTTATAAGTAATCAAACGTAATACCGAGAAAAGCCGTCGGTTCTAGGGGAAAAAATCTCGGGATGTGCATGCGTTTAAAGAAGAGGAAGAGTTATGCAAAACAGGTCTGGGTATAAAACGTTTGCAAAAACTGCACGGAGGAACGTGTTATAAGTTGCTCCTTTAGTAATTCATGGCCACCACGTTCGCCGGATCTAATTCCGTGCGATTTCTAATTATGGGGCCACTTAAAAAATCTGGTTTATCGTGGAGATGTTGCGACGTTGGATGACTTAAAGAACTCCATTACGTTTCATGTGCGAAACATCACAACTGATCACTTGTGATCTGCTGTTGAACACACTGTCCATCGCCTTGAAACTTTGCAGGTGACTGACGGTGGTCACATTGAGCACCTTTCATTACATCGTCCTGAACACGATTAACAACTGCTCCTCTTGTGATATTTGGTCATAATCTGTACTTGTTTCTGCAAACTGAACTGTTTTTTCCTCAATCAGCACAGGCGTACTGTTGTTTATTTTTGTTATTTATTCATGAAAAGCGCCATCTAGTGGACATTTTTGAACTTTTTTTCGAAATTCCTTGAGCGCATCTCGTGTATAGTCTATATACCAAATTTGGTTACAATCCGTCCACTCGTTCTAACTGT
>BGPR01019058.1:15871-29871 GCA_013235015.1 Araneus ventricosus | reverse complement strand
GTGCGTTTTGGTCCACTTCTCGTTGACCTATGAGATTCGAAAATTTATCACACAGCTAAAATTTTGCTGATGAAAACCACGTACCAAATTTATTTCCTCTAGCACTTTGTATTTTAATATCAGTCTGTTCATATTACATCGATAGACAGATAGATGAACAGTAAAGATTCAGAAAGATTGGGTTCAAAATTTGACACATTTCGATATTTCTAGTCATAAAACTATTTGCTGAATTTCATCTATCTAGCTTGTTGAGGTTTTGAGATATGGTGTTCACATGTCGAATGTACCGACAGACAACTTTCCCGCTGTAGGATTTTGTACAAAATTTTATAGATATCTACAGTTGAAGTGTTAATTCAATATTCCAGATATCATCCATTGAACGTGTTACGTGGAGACAGACGTAATTCCAAAAATGATTTTTTGTGTTTCAGGGAGTTCTAAAACACGGATTTCCATCAAAAGCTCAAGGCCGATTTTTTTGTCTATTGCAGAAACTTCTCTTTGTGTGATTCGCATAAGAAAAGTAAACATAGGAAGGTCACGTATTTATTGATACGTTTCTTCAGGCAAATGTTTAAAAATCGCATAAGAAAAGTAAACATAGGAAGGTCGCATATTTACTGATACATTTCTTCCGCCAAATGATTAAAAAGTACTAATATAATAGCCCAGATCTGACTCTAGGTAACGCTCTGACGTCACCAACAATAAAATTCGCGCCATAGCACTGCGAAACGTTAAACAGCATTCTTTCATTGTTAGAGAACCTAAATTTCAGTAGTTTTAAATTTAAGAGTAATTGTCGTTCTAATTTCAAATTTAATAGCTCTAAAATAGTGAAATAAAATTTGCTATCCATTGATATAAAATTTATCTCGCTTTGTTTAATAGTTCCCGAGAAATTTTAAATTATATTAATCATATATTTCAAATGAATTTCCGTTTTTTAATAGAAAGTAGTAGTAAATTACGCCAGTGGTATATCATGCGCGTGATATAGTTTGAACGCCACGATGCATCTGATTATTTATCGCAATCGTGATGATGTAATTTGCTAATATTTTTTGGCACCGTTTGACAAGCAGATAAATTCTTTGTTTAGAATTTCGAAAAAGAATGCCTTTGAACTTTTGACTTACGTTTGAATGTTGTTTACCAAGAGGTTTTTTGAATAAAGAAATATGTAAATAAAAAAAATATTTCCTGTCATAAAACATATGTTTATTTTATTTGTTTTCAATCAATGTCAAACATTTCTCTCGCATATATATCTATTTAAACACGTCAAATTTGACTGGAAATCTCTCGAACGAAGAGGCAATTTGCACCCGTCATACCATGACGAGTGATTTTCTAGTATTTATATATTGAACAACGCAGGCGCCTTTTCTATCTCAAATATATGTACAATATATTTGTGTTTTTACCGAAACATCAAATCTGATTGAATGCTTAAAAGCAAATGTCTTTTTTATACATGCTTAATTACATGTCCACGCTAAGATTCTTAATAAGTTAAAGATAGAATTCATTTATTGCATCAAGTCCGTCGTTTCAAGAGTCAAAGTCAAAAATTGGCACTCGCTCGAAATCATACCTAATGTAATATATTCCTATCTCAAAAACACTTGAGATACATTAAGGTTTGATTGAAAAATCAAATCCGACTGAATCTTTTAAAACAACTCTCTTCTGAATATATGCAAATGTACATGTCCACGCTAATTTTTTTAATTAGATGACAGTCGAATTCATTTGGAAAATTAAATCCACCTTTGGAAATCCTGAATATAATATTATCTTATATAAATGGAAATCCTGAATACAATCTTATCTTTTATAAATGGAAATCCTGAATACAATCTTATCTTATATAAATGGAAATCCAGGATATAATATTTCTATAAAAGGGCCTGTATCAAAAAGTGGCACAAGGCATTCACTCGAAATCATATCTAATTCAATATTTTCTATTCGTTTTAAAATATCCAAAGTGCGGATTAAGAGCTGCTATCGGAAGCAATTTTAATCTCCACTACCCAGGACTTCATTACGTGTCCCGTCTTTAGAAGACCAGAGTATTACCCTTAAGCCCTTCTCGTGTAGTTGATGATTTCAATACGAATAGAGCCTTGAATCGAATTTTCTGTACAGCGTTTAGTGGTAAGCTTGTTTGTCAGCTAGATGCAAGTCAAATGAAATTTTTGGAATGTTCTTTCATATTCACTATTTTCAATGCAATGCTATTGAGGTAATGATTTCAAGCGAATAGAAAACATTAAGTGAAACTGAAAAATAATCCCAGGACGCCCGTTACATATACAGAGTCAATTTATATCTGTAACGTTTGATGTTTTTGTTCAAAAGAGATAAAACAACGGTACTGGTAGGTATTGGCTCAACTTCACAATACAATTTCCTGAGAGATATAAATATTTTCACAAAGATGTCCTGTCATCATGGGTGAGGTTTGTCTTCAAATTAGAAATATAGAAAAGTTCAGTTTTTCATTATTTCAAGCTTATTAAATTGTGGTTGTTTAAAAATATAATTTTATCTCTGAAAACAGAGTTTCATTTGAAAGTCAGGAAACGTTTGGGAGTTTAAATTTAATAACGAAGACTACGCTTCAACTTCAGATTTCCTCATCCTTTAAAGTAATGTTTCAGCCTTCAGGTAGATTTACTACACATTAACATTGCATATAATGTGAATATTTAGTTCCAGTGGCCCCCCTCCCAGAGCCAAGCCAGAATTCTTGATTTTATTTAACATTATTACAACTGTATTTTCTTAATTTCTCTCTTTCTAAAAATAATAAAAAAACCATTACTTTCTGGCTTGACAGACTCGAAAATTTTCCTAATTTTGTAATCATTCTACTCGTACTTGTAGCTTTGACGCGGTCAAAGACACTTTTTGGCTAGTTGTTTCATTGTAATTTTTATTAAATTATCGAAAGTATTGTATTGTTCTTTATGATTCTTAATGTCAAGTGAGTAAAGTCTGTAAAGTTAAAGTGTTTTGGTTTACTTTATCCTTGAGATTTGACATTCATCACGACGATACAAAGTTTTTATGACCTCAGCCCTCCCCCAGACCGGAATCCCAGATTCGGCACTGTTTAGTTCCATATGTTAACATTTTCATTATTTATTTACTTTGGTTTTAGTTATTTCATTTTATTTCAGCTAATCTGCTATTTCAGACAACTTTTACTTATTCTTGATGCTATTTAAATTATTACAACTGACTTAAGTGCCTGTTTTTATAATATAAATTTATGATATAATTATAAAAATGTTTATATTTATTTAATTGATGTAAGTTTTTAAATTAATGATAACTTTATTAAGACATTGCTGAACATTAATCCTGAAGATTATTTCAGAGATTTGTTTCGAAAAGAGTGAAAAACGAGTTTCGTTCTCTGTTTTCTGTAAAAAAACACTCTTAAGGAGTTATCTTACAGCAAAATCTTCAACATATTACGACAGCAATTATTCATCCTCAATTTTAATGGCATCCTATCAAATGTTTTAGAAACTTGCAGCTAAATTTTGGGACTTCAGAGATAAAAATGTAGTCGTCGATGAAATGCTAAATTATATTTTAACAAAGGTTGCATTTAAATATAATAATTTGGAACAAATAAACATAAATTTTGCGAATATAAATTTTGAAATGCTAAAAATCTTTCAGATCCAAAAATTATCCTTGTTTATCTTATCAGAGTAAGAAACAGAATTTCTTATTCATACTCAAATATTTCTATTTACTTTGAAGAAGAAAGAAATGCTCTTGATCAGTATCAAAACACACTTTTTAAAAATAAATTGTTTCAGGTCCTTTAAGATGTACTTGTATGAAGGAGAAAGTATGTTTAGATATCAGAACAAATTTATGAATTTAAATTGCATTGACACATTTATTGCGACTGGCACAGTTTGCAGCATCAATTTATATGCTAATGAAGAGTTTGGATCGTGCTAGAAGTATAATTTTCCCTTCTATATTCCATGTTATGCATTTTTTTACATATTGTTTACTCCTTTAACCGGCAGTTATATTTATCGACGTAAACTGAGCTTGAATCAAATCTAAAATCAATGATTAAAGATTATATTTCTAGATTTTTTTTCAGAGGAGGTGTATTTTTTTCATGCTTATAGCTCCAACAAAAGCGCTCAGCGGGATAAAATAAACTTCATGAAACTACTTTAATAGCTTCATTATTAACTGACTTTTTGTATTATGCTTTTCAAAGTATTTATAGCAGAAAACTTTTCATTTTTTTTATAAAAATATTAAAGTAATATTTAAATAAAAGTATATTTCATTATCTTTCTTATTATTTTATTCTAATTTCATCAAATGCAGATGAAATATTACTAATTTAGTCACTGAATTAATTGTAATGAAACTATAGTGTTATAACTGTGTTTTCCCTAATATGTAACTTAAAAGTACCTATTTGTTTTAGGAATGTGGTGGGTTTGTTTGAATAATCAAATGTGGAAGAAATACTAAAGTTAAATATTTTATACTTACTTTATTAAAAAATGTGTTCTACACATGACAATAAACACGCCATTAGTTTCCTGTATTTTTTAATGAAAATTCTATTGATTAATTTCATTTATAACAAGCCAACAACATTGTTTAAATAATAATAATCTGTTGCAATGTATTCTTCGACTTCCTTAGAAACAAGTAAAATTGCTAAGCTGCTCTCAATTATGGTTGATTAGTATTAAAAAATATAAAGCAAAATTCAAATTCAACCAATAGTTTAAGGAAATCAAGTCCCCCCCCCAAAAAAAAAATCTTTTTGTGCACAAAACGTGTGTTATTATACAGACGCTCATTGTTAACTGTAAAAAAGAACGAAAATCACTAGCATGCAAATAACTAGAGATATTCGTCAGTTTAAAGAATTTTTCGTTTTTTAATTGAAGCATCACTAACCCATCAGGAATGGAGTAAAGAATTGATTACAAAATTCCATCTTTATAAACATAAGCTTGTAATAACAGAAATCATGCGCTGCAGTTAGTATACTCTACAATACAACAATATATTGCACTATTATATTGCACTAAAACAATAAATACATCATTTAATAAAATACCCATACTTATTCATTAAACATTAAATAATCAGTGTCTCTACCTATCCTTACCACAATTCCACATTTTTAATATAAACTGCCGCTTAACTTGACATCAGAGATAGCCAAAACTAGATTTCCAACTATGAAACAGCATAATTGACCAAATAATATAATTAATTTTGATATTAAAAAATTAGTAAGATACCTATATTAAAAATCTCAAAACCAATTAAAAATGTAAAACAATTATTTATCTAGATATTATATTTGAAAATTGGTAAAACTGTCTATTAATAAGGAATATTTCAATTTAAAAATCCTAGCATCATCTATGTATTAAATCTGAACCCAATAAATCAATAATCAAATTTGAATAAAACTACACATTACAAGTAAAATATGAAAAAACACAAGCCTACCATCAAAGAAATAAAAATATTCCATTAAATATCAATATGAATGTTTTATTCTAAATGACCTAAATATTTCTTATCTATATAAACTCTTTAAAAAATCTGGCCTTCCATAAACCATTGCAAAACGATAGAAATTTTTTATGTTCTTAATTCTATTTTCATTGTCTGTTACTAAATTATTATTTCTAATTATATAATTTTTCAATAAATTCTTGAGGACAGAAATGCTAAGAATACTATCCCAAAAAGGGAATTTATTAATTTTAAAATTAAATGCATTCCTTTTATCAAAGATGTCTGTTACTATTTTATTATCTATAATTTTTATATCTAGATCAAGAAATTCTGCAAATATATATATATATTGTTACGAACATGGAAAGTCGCTTCCCAGCTATGTTATCCTTATGGTTGGGAAGAGAGTTCTACATGTGTATGTATGGGAATGCCGGGGAAATGGAGTCATCAACATCCCGACCTTCGCGAGAGTTTTGGTGACTTGGCGACGAAATGAGGGATCTCAAAAGTACTGGAATTTTCTTGAGATCTCTTTTAGGCGCCGAGATCCGGATTTATCCAGTTGATTCCATGTGACGCCACGGCTTGTCGGGGAGGCAATAAATAGACCGTGCTGGGATCACAGAGCAGAGTGTGTGTTTGATCGACTTGGTATGTGCTGAATCGTCATTGGACTTTGAACGTGGTGATCGACTGGGATCCTCTTTGGAGTTGTATCCGAAGTGCGAGCTAGTAATCTGATAGACGCCATGCGGTACTGAAAGTGCTGTTATTGCTATTAATTAGTTATTTGGTGTTTGTTCGTGTTGTTAATTTGTACAAGTGCAGTGTTTTCTTGTTACCTGTGCCTCGTGTTTTCAGAAATATTCGAGAATAAAGCGTTGTTCTCCGTTAACTTGTTTGTTGGACTGGTTTCACCATACATACAGGCCGAACGAATTTCGTAACCATTTTCATATATATTATTATATATATTATATAATATATTTATAACAAAGTAAATAAGAAATAACAACAAAAAACGATGACGAAAACAAGACAAGTCGAGAAAAATTTTTAAAAATAAAATTATGGAAAGAATATCGCTCTTGCAGTATCTTTTAACACTTTTTTAAATTTTTATATCCCATATTCTGATCTTGCGATTTGTTTTTAATATTATGTAATTTTGTATTTGTGTTCTTGTATCTTATATTTATTTATATACACATAAGTTTTAAAACAAAAAATAAGCACGGCTTTCTTTTCGTTACACTAGCATCCCGTTTTTAGTCTTTCCGAATGCTATTTTAGGAAGCACCCATAATTTGGAACAGCAATCATATATTTCAGAAGACACCTGGGCCTGTTGATCTCTTTCCGAAATTGCAAATCAGCGGAAACTCGAACCTCCTTCCTTGAGGTTGAGATTCATAAAGAACGCCACAATGGGCTGGCCGGAAATTTGAAAATAACATTATAATCACACGACATAATATTTTCTGTTTAATATCAAATCTCCATACGTTGCTTAATGAGAATTACATTTCATTAATTTTTAGGGTTTCCTGCTGTATGGAGAGGTATGAATTCCTCTTTACATTTGTTTCGTTCTTTTACAAGCAAAGAATCTGAATTTAATCAGAAATAGAACAATAAAGCAAATTTTCATCCATTATTTTTGTAAATGATCTAGGTGTTCACTTTCATGAAACATTTACTTACTATTGTGAAAGAATATTTCATTGTTATAGATGATTGTCCTCACTTAGTTTTGCATTTTATTAGATTTGTATTAGATTGATTAGATTACATTATACATTAGAATATATTTTCAGTTTTGAATGTTTGAGAATGCACGTGATGTATCTTGTTAAAGTGTTAATTAGATTTTTAAAATTAACACCCATAAATAACGGGGAAAGTAATGAATACGATGCCTTCTCAATGCGGAAAGATTTATAAGTGCATGAAAGAACATTTCCAGTGATGCTGTGTTTATCCAAATTCAAAAAAAAAGGCAGTTGTTTAAGTCCAAAACAGTTCATTTCAGAAGTAAGGCATAATCAAATTAGTTGTAGAGTACTTTATGATAAAGATTTTTAAAAGATTATTAAAATAATGAGGCAATGGCCAGGAGTGTAGAATTACGCATAAAACGGCGTGCGTTGCTTAGTGCGTTACATGATTAAAAAAGAGACCGTTACTCAGATGCGGCGAGTTTTGATAGTACCGAAACGGGAAAAGTCCCGAATTTGAGGCTCCAGAAACAATGCGACTCTTGCGAGTCTAAGTTAAAGTAGAACTTCATTTATCATGGGATTGAAGTAGAAGTACTTCGTTCGTAATTAAAATTTAACTGGCGTCAAAAAGGATTTATTTTAAAGATGGGAAAATTTCTAAGTCATTGCAAGGTTTCTCGGTTGGATTGAAAAAGCAGTGCTATACTTAGGAAATTTGACCTTCTTCCATAAGACGGTTTTCACT
The DNA here is from genome assembly GCA_013235015.1 of Araneus ventricosus. Lineage (NCBI taxonomy): Eukaryota > Metazoa > Arthropoda > Arachnida > Araneae > Araneidae > Araneus > Araneus ventricosus. The sequence goes on along the minus strand of BGPR01019058.1, from coordinate 21,852 downwards.
GAATTTAGCTCTTCATCAGACATTGCAAATTCATTTATGGCTTCCTGCTGGCGCCATGTTCTCCTATAAGACTTCACTGCATTTTTTTATAAACGAGCATCTTTGCAAAAAAATGGCCTCTCCTTTGAGAAAATGAGCCTTTTAGAAAAACTCATTAATCGTGACACACTAAGCAGACTGGAATATCTTGGACTGGAAATGTTGAAGGACGATTGATGATCTTGTATATTCATTTAATGAATTTCAAATGTTATTAATTTCATACTTTAATTAATTTTTTAAATTATTTTTAAGCTGTAATTAGGCTTCAAAAATAGCCAGGCAAAAAACTTTTCTGATTTGTTCGTAATAAACTGAACTTTTTTTCCCTTTTGTTACGACTGAATTATTTACACTCAAAAATTAATCATTATTCATTGAAATTAGTTAACACAAAGTAATTGTGAAAGGGTTATAGAATATTAACAGCTCCAAGATTTTCTGGTTTACATTCGCGAAAAGATAATCTTCTTCTGAAAAAATATTTGGAAAATATTGGATGCTGATAGCTTTATTCAGTTAAAATACAGACATTTTACACTGTTGAATATAATTTTTGACCAAATAGTAATATTTTTCTTTGCAGTTAGGTATTTAAATTCGAAGGAAATATGTATTGCATCCTTGTTCGTTGTTAAGTCATTATTTTCCACCAGTGGCGAATCCAGGGGGGGCTATCGGGCTGCAGCCTGCTCCCAAGAGTTAAACCAAAATTCTTGATTTTATTTAAACTCTCTATAACTGTTTGCTCTCAATCCCCCCCCCTTTTTTTAAAAAAAAGATAATAAAAACCTGTCAACATTACTTTCTGACTTGACAGGCTCGAAAAGTTTCTTACTTTTCTAGCCCTTCCACTTGTACTTGTAGCTTTGACGCTATCGAAAACATTTTTTGGGGTAATTATTTCATTGTATTTTTTATTAAATTATCGAAAGTATTATAGTGTTCTTTATGATTATGATTGTCAGGTGAAGAAAATTTGTAAAGTTAAATTGTTTTGGTTCACATAAGCCATGAGGTTTGACATTCGTCACTACGATACAAAATTTGCATGACCTCACCCCCCCCCCTGCAGACCCAAATCCTAGATTCGCCACTGGTCTCCACTGTCTTCATATATTTTAATTAACAAGCGATAAATTTGCTTTCGGTAGAAACTGTTACATCATTAAATATTTACTCACCGAGAAAACATTTTTCGTTTGTTAATAATAAAATTGTCGTTTCTTTGCCAAATTGAAAACTTTCAATCTATTAAGAAATATTCTACGGCAATTGATTCATATTTATTTTAAGAAATGCTTATTGTATGGTAATTTTTATAGAAATATCTTTATATTTCTATTGAGCTGAAAATTTCAAGAATTAAAGATTTATTACAAGAGAATTATATATTCACTCAAACGTCTCTACATATTTTATCATCATGTTCCTTTCCCAATAACGCTAGAAGTATCTCAAAAGTTCATTTCGAAATTCAACTATCTAAAATCGAACTCATCTTTAAAACATAAAGCAGTTAGTATATTATGATAGGTGTAATAGAAGTTCATGGCCCTACCCCGCTTTATATTTATTTCCTACGAATGAAAAGCGATTTCATATAGAAACATCCATCCATCATGGAACATTTTCACTAAATTTGAACAGAAACCTGCGGCAGTTTAGTTCACAATTTAGGTAACAAAGCTTTAATTAAGTATTTAATTATTGTACTTAAAAATGAAAAGCGTATCTTATGTCTAAGCCAATCAGAAATTCCACTTGGTAAGACAAGTTTCGGTTTTATTGATATTCTGTCGTTCCTTTTTCCATGGCACATTTTCTACTGGATGTAAACTTGAAACAATTTTTAAGAAATCTTGATTTGATTTGTTACATTAGTACTACTTTCTAAATTTAGAAGAAAACTATTTTGGGACTGACCTCTCAATTTTGAACCTTGGTCAGAAGACACGGTCGCCATTTGGGTCTATAATACCCTTCTACACGCCGGTACACACCAGCAGATAAACGTGTGAAACTAACAAACGTAACGTCCACTAGGACCGTTGTGATGTTTCTCTCTTTTGAAATGATGACGCAAGACTTTAGAAAAATATATCTATTTTACACGTACACAGAAAAGACAAGAAACACTTTAGAAATTAGTACAGTACTTTTCTCTGAAAACCCAGAGCTCTTTCATAGCAACAAACAAGAGTAGCCACACCAGACGTAATACAAAAAAAACGGGAGGCTGTCTCTGCGAAACCGCCGTTGGGATTAAGGGGGTGTAGACTTGCTTATCTTACTCAACTGTGATTTTCTGCGACTAAAGTAGTTCTATGTGACTATTAACTCTATAGTCTAATGTGACTATGTGACTCTATCTATCTAAAATTTTTTCATCAACTTTGCAACTCGACTGTGACTAAACCGTAAATCCAAATTCTAAAATTCTTTTTGCAATCTTCAATGCCCGCCATTCTCTGTTAAATGAAACTAAAGCCAACTCTCCATCTTATTTGGTTGCGGAGCAATAAGCGTTTAACTTTAGCGCGGAAACCGTCAATTTTTTTTCCTTTCCCGGCACACCATTAGACCAGTATGGAGAGACGGAAGTCTTCGCCAAAACACATATCACCTCCTCCTTCGGAGGTCGAAATTCATCTTTCGCATGTTCACAAAAAGCGACCCGTTGCAGTAACAGGATTCCGCCAAGCGCTCCCTCAACCATAGCCAGAAGCATCCAAACATAACACCCGCCCACACAACGGATCATTTATGGAATAGGATCTCGAACCCGCAACCGTCCGGTTCCGAACCGGAGACGCAGTTCAGTATCGTATGACGACCCTCAAGACAATCTTACGTTTACCTCTGTGTTTAAAATCGCTGTTTAGGTGCAACGTTCTCTTACATGTTCAAATATAGTTTAGCAAAAGATCCCGAGACTAGCACTTTTGGACGATTTTACACCGGAAAGGGGTGTCAGGCAATGAGACATGTGAGCGCATTTCCGGAGTTTTTTGTTAGATCACCCTCAGTTAAATGTAAACATCCACTTCCATTCTTCAATTCACACCTATTTTGATGAAAATAATTCCGCGCGGATCATGCGCAAAAGCGCGAAGGGTTTCGGAATTCGCTGATAAACATTATTGTTGAGCGAGGCAGGCGAATTGTTATTCATAAACAAGGCTTTATTAATATAATATGAATAAACGCTATAATAGTTCTACATAAACACAATACCTTGCGAAAATCACAGGATACAGCAGAAAATAGACTTACTACCTGAGGAAAACACGGGATACGAAGTCAGAGGGTTAACCTCGCTCTTACATGCAAACACCTTCGGAAATAAATTTACATAAGGATAATAAAGATTAATTTCGTAACGTTATGGATAAATATTTACAAAGGAAATAATGATAGGTGATTCGTTCTAATTGAAACACTATTTTTGGGAAAAAAATGCTACTTGCTCTCTTGATTTATCTGCATAGAATATCTGCTAAATTATATGCTTTAGTTACAATGTATCTTTAGAAAAAAATAACTGTATAAATTATAATATCCAGAAACACAAAAATTAAAGAAAATATCACTGTCGGAATGATAAGGCCCAAATTGTTACAATTTATATTACGTTTTTCTTAAGTACAATTGTAAGCAAATTCCAAGTGGAGTTTTTTACTCCATTCATTAGGATCTACAATAGCTTTTAAACGTCTTTATATACCCTCATTTCTAAACTCCTGATAACAAGTTGGAATGGAAAATTGCTTCTAAATCTTCTGCGTTAATCCCGTTGATTATTCTAAAGGGATTTCTCGCGTAATGAACGTTTAGCTATCTCTTCTTTAGAAAAAAGAAATAATTACAAAGTTGCATAGGACTTGAAACAAATGTTCTGAATAATTTACCAGTTTATCGCTTTGTCATTAAATTTCTAGTCTAATGGTTGAATAAACTAAAGGAATTAAAAGGTAAATGTTGCGCACCATTACGTGTTTTTCTACTTGTCTAAAAGGAGGAAAAGTTTTTATATTTAATCATCAATAACTTTTGTTACCAACAACACAGAACTAACAATTTTTTTTTCAAAAGTCAAGCCGGATTTATCGGTGAAAAATGACCGATGAGAATAATTCTATAAGAATGGGTAGGGCTGTTATGACTAATATTTGCCTATCGTGAAGGCTCTAGAGCCGGTTCTATGGCTCCAAACGAAACAAACTTTTACCAATGTGCACTGTCTGTCCGCCACGACAACAGTCATCGCCAAATTGTCCAATTTACGGCGTCCGCTATAGCAACTGGTTATGCTGGGGAAGATCCATTTCGAATAGGAGGAATCCAACGGAAGTCGGACTTTTTTATTCTTGGCGCCAGTTTGCGGCGGAACACATTTGAACGAACTACTTACTTCTACCTACTAGAAATGGATTCTTCCCACGATAACCTGTTTCTATAGCGACCGCCGTAAACTAGACAATTTGGCGGCGACAGTTCCCGTGGCGGACAGACAATAGCAGAAGTGATGCGCTCTGTGAGAACAGGAAAACAAAGGGGAAAGAATTGTCAAAATTTCGCCCATAGCTGGCGCTGTGCCATTATGTAAGACGATTTTTTTAGATTTTTTTATTATAGAAGAAAAATTGAATAGTTCATTTGAGTTTTTAATAGTTTAACTGAAACGCTGCCGAAACTCAATTCTGAACGTAGATAACATTTTCTTTCAAAATACCACATTTCATGCGCATGGGTTTTTTTGCACGTTTTTACAGAACGCATCACTTGTACTATATTCTGATGAAAATTTGTTTCGTTTGAAGCTGTCCATTTAACCGGATAGAGGGTCTTCTGCATAGGCGAACCTTAACACGTTCACGTCGGTGCGTACCACCGGTGGCTCGCACTTGAGATGCGTTCCTACGGCCTGTCTTTCCACGAGTTTTGCGTTATTCCTCGTCGTATGAACAGAAAAAATTGATATGACTCGTGGGCTATTAAGTGCATTTGTTGTTCCCTCGTTGTGGCAGTAAATATCACACATATCAAAGGAGGAAGGAGTGGCCAGACGGCGTCATTGCACCCGTTCACTCGAGTGTTGCAGAGAGATTTGCCAAGCCACGCGCCGTCGGAACGGCGCAACTTCTCAGAATTCCACTGACCACAGTCCACAAGTAAGAACCTCGAGAGACCAAGCCACACACAGTCGGAACAAGACTTCAGATGCCCCATCAGGCGGCGTGAACCACCGGTGATTCTCACTGATATGTCGCATCAGGCCACCTGTGGCTCGCACTTGAATGTTTCGCCAGCCGATGCGTTCCGCCAACAATTTAGTTCTTTGAGTATCTAGAAAAAATGTCCACATAGTTGAAAATTAAAACAACGGAAATTTAACGTTCATTAACCGAAAAAGTATTATTTATTTTATTTCAACTCAATGTTATAAACATACTTGTTCATTTATTTCCATGCAATTTTTTAAAACATTTCAAACAAAGTGCTGGCAAAAACACTTATGACAGCAACAGTTGTAAAAAATAAAGAGTGGTGATACATGGTTATCAGTGAGGTAAAATTTCATTTTCCACTTTAGTTCGGCGCCGTCCGATAAAGCAAAGCGTCTTAGAGTAACCTCCCATGGGAGAGAAACATGAGTTGTAGCGCCTTCGTGAACATCGCAGTGGCATGTTCCATAGCTTATATTAAGTCATAAAACATAGCTCGCCTAGCTACAAAGTCCTCGAATACAGCTTATAGACAATCTGGTAGTAGTAGGGGCGCTTTCCAGGAAGTAATGCTGAGTTTCTAGACTCTGGACTATAGAATGCTGAGTTTCTAGACTCTGGACTATAGAATGCTGAGTTTCTAGACTCTGGACTATAGAATGCTGAGTTTCTAGACTCTGGACTTTAGAATGCTGAGTTTCTAGACTCTGGACT
>BGPR01019057.1:0-29872 GCA_013235015.1 Araneus ventricosus | reverse complement strand
AGAATACAGAATTGTCTTGTTCAATAAAACTGTTAATAAATACCAACATATTCCAAGAATAAATAAATGTGCCACCTGAATTACTTTAACTCTAAAATGACATATTTAATGAAAATATATCTCTGATATCACATCCAACTTCTTGTTGAACCTTGAATACTGAATTTTGTATTTACATTTTTCCAATGTAATTACAATACCAAAGGACAAACATCTTGTTTGAATTTTTTTAAGTTTAGAAAATAATATACAGGAAAAACTTAATCTATACTTGAACACAGTAATTTGAAAATTAATGTGAATTTGATTTAATTATATAATTCTTGTTAAATAAATACAGAAATCTAAAACTGACCTCATCTGTAAAGCAGAATGCATTTGGTGGAAATAATTGTGAACATTTTTTAATGTATCTGTAATATCTACTTTTTCTTTTGGTATTACTTCACTCAGCAACTATAAAGTAAATTTTGGTAATCAACAATTAATTAATAAAGCATATTTCAAATAAAGCAATTCTTAAAGTAAACAGAATAGATTCCAGTAAGAAACACATATTCATAATATATTCAAAGTGAATCGTAATCAGAGAATAGAGTGCAAAGGGTCACCGAGTCTTACATTACTTTACCATTGAGTCAACTACAGTACTTAAAAGCTCTACCATTTAAAAGTAATGCTAATTATATCCAAATGAACTATTCCTATGGATTTGATGACACAACCATTATGTCTACAATACAGTGATAATTTATCAAACTATAATTGTACTTCTCAAAAAGAAATTCACGTTTTATTGTCTTTGTTTTTTGTTCTTTCTTCCCTTGATAGAAAAAAAAAATGTGTACCTATTTTGGAAAGTACAGCAATTTTGGTACTTTTCTGTTAGCTGGGCGCAAGCGAAAAATCGCCAAATAATGTAGAATTCCGCCAAATTTTGGCGATATTTGCACCCGCCGTCTTAGCTCGCAAATGGCGACATTTGCGCCCGGCTAACGGAAAAATAACGCAATTTTTATAGATATTCAACTCAACTCAGGACAAAAAGGAAAATAACAAGTTTTTGAAGAGACCAGAAATACAAATCATGTAAAAAATCTGAAATTTAAATATGCTTTTTAAAGTTGAGTGAAAAAATGAATGTAATACCTAGAGCATTATGCTGAGATAAGAGCATCTTAGGAGCAGGTTTGTTGAAGTGTTAAAATGATGGGCAATCAAAAGTTTTACTTTGTTCACAAACACACTGTAATTAACATTTTCTAAACTATATATCGCATTGTTCAGGAAATTTCTGTGGTTTCCAATAGCTTGCACTGATCACTGTAGGAATGCTGAATTGTTCTAAAAACCCTTTAAATTAGATATTTTCTGTAAGGTGGTGCTTCCGCCAATATTTGTATCTATTCACAATCCATTATGGTTTAATTGTGTTTGTTTGGGGCCAATGTAAACATGGCAAATGAAAAAGTGTATTTTCTGCATTTAATGTCTATTTACTAACTATTAAAGCAAGATCGCTTTTCAAGACATGTAAAAAGGTATATTCTGTTTATAGAGACGATGTTGTAAGTGAAAGAAAAGTACAAATGCCAATATTCATTCCCAGAATGTTCTGTGGTTGGTGGAATTGGAAGGGCATTGTGTACCACAAGCTGCTGCCACTTCACCATACCATGAATTTGCTTAAATATAGTAGCCAGCTGGATAATTAGAAGCAAACCATTGACTAGAAGGGTCCAGAATTGACCAATCATAAAGGAGTGGTTTTTCGTTAGGATAAAGCTAGATTACATGTATCTTTGGCTATCCCACTCTCCATATAATTCTGACCTGGCAATTACAAACTACCATCTATTCCACTCTTTGAAAAATTTTCTAAAAGCAGGGATGAGATTGGCAAAAAAGCAAAAAGACTGAAATCATATGCGAACAAAACATTTGTACCAAAATTTATACGCGAAAGATGTTTTAAGAAATAAAACATCAGAACACGCACCATGATGAAAATATTACACTATAATAATTAATAACTTAATTACTTATAATTCAGTATGTATAAATAAGAAAAAGAATATTAAATTATTATTAAATCATTCACATTAAAAGTTAACAAACAAGTTTAACACATCATCAGGTGCATCAGAAAATACAAAATTAGACATTAAAACATATTTACCACCTGTACATCACTGAGATGCAACATTCACCCAACAGAAGTCAGAGAAGAATTATATTTAATAGCCTTGTGATAAAAGTTAGCTCAAAAAATAAATAAAAATAAGGACAAATAATTTCTTTTGCTTCATGCAATTGTGTAAAGTGTATTAGCTCTTTATAAATTATAATAATGTATCATATACTGATTTTTGTTTTATTTCTTTTATTTTTATAAATTTTTGCAAAAGAAACAGCACAATGATTTTGCACCTTATAAAGCAAGAGGGGTCGAGATATTGTACAGTTACAATGCCAGATTCATTTAGCATTATTGTTATTTGAAACCCTTTGAAACATTTCCTTAATTGTTAAAGAAATGGTTTTCTTTCGGTTTTTTTTTATATTTTTTTTTATTTTTATTTGTACGGTTTTGGTGGTAACAGATCTCCATTAACACACTTCACCCCTTGTTTTGGAGGGCTCCTATCTTTGACAGATTTTTCTTCAACATAGGATGTGTTTGCATCCTCTGCAAGTTTATTTTCAGTAGAGGCTAAAGTTTTTGCACAGTCTTCATTAGTATCTCTCTGTTTAATTACTGGCATAGTTGTCGGGACAACAGTATCTCTAGAATGCCTAGGTAAATCATGTTTTATTTTTATTTATGTCTCATTCTCTGCTTTTTTGTTGCATTTGCACACAGCTTTTTAGCCACCTCTTTTGACAGGAGTTTTTTTTATGTAGTTTATTTATTTGTTTTTGTTCCTTTTTTAAGATGACCTTAAGTTTCCAACTAATTTTTTTTTCAACATGTTCATGCAAATTTTTTTTTTTTTTTTTTTTTTGCAAAATATGCCACAGAGGTTTTGTTTTCTGCGAAAAGGTGGTATTTAATACTTTGAATGCCACTAAATGTTGGAATGTTCATCCTTGTAGAGCTCGCCGATATAATGTTGATTCATCAGTAGATGATGAATCAGCTAGTTTCCTAGCCAGTGGAGTTAAGCCACATGGCCGAGCATATTTTCCCAGAATTTTCTTTCGAAAATGGAAGATAGGAACGTTTCTCTTCTTTGTGTGAAAGCAGAATTTTCGGAAGAAAAAGCGAATTTTTGCGGTTGGGAGGGGAAAAAAAAAACGGAATTTTGAGAGAAAAAAGACAAAAAGGCGGAAATTCGCGAAAAAGTGGAAGAATCTCATCCCTTCAAAATTTCATTTCTTTGGAGGACTGCAAACAGCACCTTGAATAGTCTTTTATTGATAAGCTAAGGATGTCTATGAGAGTGGGATAATGAAACTTCCCTAAAGATGACAAATAATTATCAAATAAAATTATGTATATATTATTGAACTAGCTGCCTTCGGCGACCAGCTGATTCGCTTGCTGAGTTTTTATTTTAGTATTTTATATTAATTATAGCATTACCCATCGCAGTTTCAACCATGATAACTCAGGAAAGATGAACAAAAAACTGAATATTTTATTGTATTTGACAGATAGTAAAATATATAAAGACGTAAATTTTAAAATGCCAGTGATACAATTCTGTATGATGCATTGCAGCTAACGAAACTTACAAACTGAGTTTCAAATAACTTTCACTCAACGCATCTATTACTCATTGGTAGAATGATTAAAGCTGAATATGGTCACGAAGCCCGAACATGCTGGAGGTCCGTGTCAACCAGTGGGTACAAAAAGTGAGGTAGCAAAAAATTCATAGACATCTAAAAGACCCTGGAGTATAGGATGTAGACAATAAAATTTTTAAATTAGTTTTCCCGAACACTATTGCCTTTTTGTAATTAATAGTTTCAGGCTGTAATTTCTAGTTTCTAATATCAAATTTGATGAGTTATCTCTTGAGCCCAGTGGCAGAATACTTTTCAATAGTCTGCAACGGAGGTTGGGTCTCTTAAAAATAGTCTGCAGAATAGTGCGCGACTATAAATATTTTGCTTTCTTTTTTTGAAATATTTATATCAACCTACAACTATTAAAATACAACAAACATAAATTAAAAACCATATAGCATCTTTATTATTTGTATAATATAATTGTATAAATTAATAAACAAAAGCATATGAAGATTAATCTTTACTTTGGGCAGATAATTAACAATAATGAAGCATCAAGTTGTTTCAGAAGTAATATTAATCGTACTGTACAAATACCATGCAGAAAATTATATTTGGGTACTTTTCCGTTTTAAACACAGCACTTGGTGTCTTTCTGTTTTGGTGAAGTTTTGAAAACAATACATCACTAGCTCATATAAATGAAATATTCTTCTATATGTTAGATGTTATTTAAAAATTTTTGCCTCCTGTTTATTGTAAAAAAAAAAAAAATTAAGTATGCCAAATAATGTCTTTCTTGTATGTTTTTAATTTAAAATGCAATAAATAATTGCTTTTTTTTACGAAACAAAAACTTTGAAACTTTTTAGCACATTTATCCTGATATGCATTTTAATGGTTTGTATGCAAACTGATAAATTGTTCTGCAATTATACATATATAAGATTTCATAGTATCATTGTTTATTATTTAAAACAAGGAAGAACAGAGCTGTCTTCCTCTAAAATTCTTGATACAACTTTTGATTTTATGGAATTTTGCATTTGCACATTTTGAAAGTGTGTATAATAATGAATTCCATATTTCTTAACTAATGCTTAGAGCGTTTTTAATTGGGGCAATCTTGGATTGAACTCTGTTCCTCGTCTTAATCAATTTCAGAATTTGTTCTTTTTTCGCTCCCGTTTTGAAAAAATGATTGATTTGCAGCCGTAGAGATCGATTGAAACTTCGGAGGTTTATTTTCAGGCAGGCGTAAATAATGCTGTTTTAAGTTTTTTCGTAATCATGTAGCATCGCAATCAAAACAACGAATTTTATCTATATACGAATCTTTATCTATATCTCAAAGTAAAAACCACGTGTTATTTCCAGAAACCAAAGGTTCCGTGCCAGAAACGTATTGAAATGAAACGCGTAGAAAATATTGGCCGTGACCAATACCGATATGAGGCAGTTAGCATACTTCAAGGTCAAATCGCAGTCACTAGGTCAGCTAGGGAAGCCCATTCAACATAGGGAAAAAAGAGGGGGGAGCGAAGATTGCGAGAGGATTGCATATTTTAGCAATGTGAGTCTTATAATAATTGCTAAGTTCTTCAGAAAGAGTGATTAATAATTTTGATAGTTTTCATGATGGGATTTATTTTATGAGCACATGATAAACTTTATTACAAAATAGTCTGCAGAAACTGTCCAAAATCTGCGACATACGACGCAGCGTCGTGGTGTTTCTGCCACTGGGCTCTTGAGGAAATTCAAGGTTGGTGGCAGTACTGTACTTTTAAGCTTAAACAAAATTTTAATAAAAAAATTACCTATAATGCAATATAAAAAATTTGAAAGCGTTTTCATGCCTCATCATTTTAAAATGGCAGGAAAGCATAGGATTAAATGCTTGAAGAAAGGACGAAAATCATTTCAGTATACCTCAAGCACAATTAAAACAAACCTGAAGTTAAATATCTGTTGCCACACTTTATAAAAATATTACTTTGAAGCAGGTGTGATAAAATATTTTAGTAATGCAATGAATACTAAAGTGAAAATATTGCTTTGGGGTTAATTTCCCAAGAAAACAATTTATACTATCACAACCGTAACAATTCCAAACGCGTGTGAATAAAAGATTTGCAGAAATAATGAGATGATTTGAATTTTATTTACAACAATAAAAACATTGTTACAATTCATGTTTTAAAACTTTTGGAACATTAATTAAAATTGAACAAAATGTCGCAAGGAAATAAGATTGGAGTCATTAAAAAGCTAATTTTTTTTATCATTAAGATGATTCATTTATTTATTTATTTTTTTGTGATAATAGGATCCGAAGTTATTGCGGAAAAACGTTAAAATTTAAAGTAATTTTTAAATAACTTAAATTCTAACCAAAATTTCGAAAAATTCGTTCTTATTGAGCACCTACTACCCAAGAAGCAACCGCCTGCCAAATTTCAAGTTTCTAGTCCCAGTGATTTGGGAGATTTCGTGATGAGCAAGTCAATGAGTCATTGTATTTGCCTTTTATATATAAAGATAAACTTGATTGCTAGTGCAAAAAAAAAAATCTTTTCAATTCTCCCCACCCATTTTTTTCCATACAAAATTATCTGTTCAGAATTTATGATGGGAATTTATTGAGGCAAATTTTTGAACTTCATTTTCATATTGGGACTCCCAAAAGTGATACTGATCCAAAAAATACACTGCACAAATAGATATTACATTGATTCTAAGTTCTCCAAAAGCTTCTTTATTTCAATCGGCTATTGAAACACAAAAAAAATGTATTACTACATAATGTTATTGTAACAAACTTTTGAGTTTTATCTTCATGCACAATAGCAACCAAATCTATCCATATCAAGAATCATTTCAAATATCTTTATATTTTTATGGCAGCAAGAGTTTTTAAGATCAAAACACAAAGTAAATCAATAAATATTTTTAAAAACCTTAACCCTTATGAAAATCAGACTGTAAGACTAAATAATTCCCATTTGAACACCATATCATGAACTTTTTCAGCTTAAAACAAAATAAAAACTGTAAACATCTTAGACTAAAAACAATCGGGTGTTGTGTTGCTCTTGAGTAATAGCATATTGTTATAATTGTCACTGAACTACTTTTTAATTTATTTCTACATCTATGCCTCTTCTTTCTTTAAACAATGTTAACTTAATCGAAACGCTTTCATTATGCTACGAAATTCCACACCCAAAAATATCATTTCTGAAGTAACTTATGAACATAAATTTATTTTATAATTAGAAACTTATGAAAAAGTAGTAATGCAACTTACATGATCAGTATATTTTAATTGTTTCTGCAGGTGAATAACACTATCCAAAGATGCTTTAATATCTTCAGCACATGACTTATTCTAGAAAAAAAAGGAAGAAATGAAATGCTATAAAAACTACCCAAGAATAGACAATATTAGTAAAAAAAGCTTACATTCAAAGTAAAATAAGCTGTTTGGCAATTTTATTGAAAATGGGTAAAATAAATACATAAAAGAAAACTGAATATAAAATTAAAAATTTTTTATACATTTATTTATGCAATACTGCAATAACAGTTTCTTACATCATAAAAAACGTGACACAAATTTGTGATTACAAGCTGAACTCTAAATTTGATTACATTCTAGAAAGATACTCTCTCTTTCTAGTTTTCTATTCCAAAAGAAGCAACTAAAAAATGTTGATTATTATTTAATTGATATTCTTTCAAAAAAGCATATTATATAGAATGTAATGAAAAAGCTAAAGAAAAATTATTACAAATTCTTGAGAAATATGTCATTTAAAATTTTAATGAAATACAGAAATGAAACACTAAAGCCCTTACTTTATCAACAAGTGTTTTGACATCATGACCAACATGTTTACCCATAAGCATACAATAACTACAAGTTAGCTCATTATCTAATTCACAGTAAAATTCCACAGTTTTATTTTCATGCTCGGGACATCCTTCTTGCACCATAGAATTATACCTAACACATAATAAATGAAAACAAAATATTAGCAAAAATATTTACATCTAAAAATATTTTTTAATATTAGTAATAATATAAATACATAAGATGGTCATCTGTATTTGATTTCTCGATAATAACAACAGAAGCATAAAAAGGCATTATTTTAACAAGAAGATTAAACTTGATACTTAATCCTCAGCCTAAAATTTTTTTTATTAAAAGAAATTCAATGATGTCTATAGTTTCATGAAATTTACAAAAAAATGTACTTAATGACATAGTATGTAAATCTTTATCTTAATATAAATAAGTCATTGTGTGTATGTATATATGTGCGTATGTTCCACATCTTCTCCTAAACTACTAGACTGATTTCAACAACCAAACTTTGCACACTTAATTATTTAAGACAGGAGGAAGATTATCGTTAACTTTTCGAAGCCCAAAAGTTAATTAAACAGTCAGTTAATGAGAAATTAACCAAAACCATTTTTCGCAATAACTTCGGCACAATTTGTTCCACAAAAAATATTTTTATACCATCTTAAAGTTCAAAATTTTACCTTTTCAATGATACTAATTTTATATCTGTGAAATTTTTCATTCAATTTTTATTAATTTTTCAAAATTTAATAAATTCCTAATTACTTACCTGCAGACGATTTTGAAATAATGCAAATTTATAGCTATTCAGTTGCTAGGCAATGATTAGACTTTGACCTAATTTACCTTTATTTCTGAAATTTTTGCTTATTTTTATAAATATATTTTATATAAGAAGAGAGAGATCGTTGTCAACTTTTAAAAGCCAAAAATCTTATTAAAATTTCAGTTAATTGGAAATTAAGCAAGATTTTGGCATTTTACGTAATATTTTTCGTATTATGCCACAAAAACTATTTTTACACATATTAAAAGTTTAAAAAATTAGCAAATTTTATTTCCGTTCAATTCATTGTTCCCATTCCATTCCTCATTCCAATTATTTTTCAAAACTTCAATTATGTATAAAATTTACAATTTGTAACATTTTTTTTATTGCTAAAGAACAAGAATACATAAGAACTGTTGCTAGATCACATTAGAAGAATTCTGGATGAAGACTTTTTTTTTAAAAAAATCACTGATTTAAATCACTTTATTTTAAACATCAAGTTAATCTTCTTTAATGAAATAAAATTGCTCATGTATCTTTAAATAGTGATTTTAAAATATTTTTAAATGTATATTTAAAGAAAGAATATATAGAACATAAAAAAAATATTTCATTGAATTGATGTAACTAAAGTACTTTCCATATCTTTATTTTTGAGAACGAAAGCAAATTAGATTTTAATGCTTTGCGGCGCAAGGTAATATTTTTTTTGAAATATGATGAGAAAACATCATGAATGGGTTTAGTTTATTGCCTAGACATAGAATCTACAAAAAAAAGTTTTTTTAAAAAAAACTTGCTTCATTCCGTGGGGGGGGGGCGTCCCCCTTTCGGGTCACCCCCTCATGAGAACCCCCTTAGATACAGCCACCTTGATACACTCGAAAATTATTGTTGAATCTTACAGAAAATTATAAATTAAAACTTCAAGAATATTGGAGCAAAATTTTCGAGTTACTTTGCTAAAATTGTTAAACGTCCAGAACTGAAAAATTTCTTATATCCGAGTCAAGGAATTTTCCCAAACTTTATCTCTAATAATTCCTATTCTGAAACAAAATTTCATAAGACTGCTATATACATTCTAAAAGGACTACTATTAGCCCTATCCTAAACTTATTATTTTTCATTTATAGTTGAATTTAACGGTTGAGAAGTGAGTGAAATTAGGTGTGCCATTAACTGACACAATTTGCAGCAAAGGGTTAAATAAATCTCTAATGAGCAACACAATAAAATGCAAAGTATGAGATACTCCTTTTTTTATAAAATAAAATAAATATTGTGAAAGGATCATGTTCACAAGGAAAGAACATAGTAAAATGCAGTGAGTTTCATTTTAATATTGGAGAAAACTAAATAGCGTTGGGGACAACAAAGTTTTTATATTGCAATAATGTTCAAATGTAAGAAATTAAGTAATGCGTATAAATGCCCCAAAAGATATACAAACATCTGCATAGTGCAATTTAAACTATGATCTATACTGATGAAAGGCAATGTTTGTGAGCGTGTGCACAATGTCCAGACGAATCTATCACACTTACAGTCATGAAATTTGGCACACAAGTAGTCCTGATGGTGACTCAATGCACCTTGAAGCCTGAATTTAAAAAAATTTTTGTAGAAAATTGTTTATTTAATGTTTTGGGTCAAACAGATTAGGAGTAGAGAAAGCTTCAAAACTTGTGCTTGTAATGAAACAAATGAACAGCTGAGTGTAAAATTCTCCAATATTCTAACATACATTAATATAACTGTAGTCAAGAAATAACAATTTTTATTATATTGTTCCTTTTTTCTTTAATAAAATTGTCTTATATTTCAAAAGTATATTGTTATATTTTAGTTCACAAATATTTTTTAAATTGTTGTTACATTTTTGAATTAAATTTTTTAAATTTGTTTTTTTAAAGAAAGTACTGCTTAATGACTGGTATGTTGTTATATATATATAATTCTATGACTGTAACGCTCATTGTCTAATATACAAATGTTAATTATATATATATATAGTTTTAAAAAAATCAATAAAATCAAAAAAATCTTGATTTAAATAAAAAAAATCCGATTTAAATCAAATAAATCGATTTTTTTGAAAAAAATCAAAAAAATCGACAACCCTGATTTGAATATAATTTGTAGGTCTCTATCAAATTTTTGGGTTGACTGTCAGTCTGTATGACTGCATACTTGTCTCAACATGATAACTTCTAAACTCTATAGTTTAGATTAATAAAAATTGGTATGAGGTCTGCTAACAGTAATTGTAGATCCATGCTCAATTTACCTTTCAATCTATTAAAAAAAAGGGCATTCAAATTGGATATTCAGTTTCTTCACCATCGTACGCTGCAGAAAAAAAAACAATTTGTGTGTTTTCCCTGCCTGTGTTAGGAAATCGTCCATGTTACTGCCTCTCTGAATATCTTTTCCCCACCTGCGTTAGGGCAGATACGAGAAAGTTTTGCAGAGACCGATCGAAATGGTTTAGTCAGGAATTTCACTTTTTACTTACATTAAGAAAAGATAGTGATTACTTTTATAACTTATGGATGTTAGATTTTTGTTCTCTCTCTTTGTGTGATTTTAAAAGCATCGGATAATTTTTATTTCTGGATTATGTTTCTTATGCAATATGAATGAATAGTACATGAATAATTTTGGTGGTTGCCACAAATTCTAAAGCCATAGATATATTTATTAAATGAAATAAACAAAAACAAATTAGTCAAGCAACTAAATTAAAGTTAGTTATCTAAATCAATATGATGCACAAACCAGCTGGTCATCAAAGATGCCTAGTGAAAAAATATATCTGTAAGTCCATCTAAAGTATCACACAAAAGCAAAGTCACAATAATATAATATAAAAACTAACATTTTCATAACTATATTTATGAGTTTGGATCAATTACATAAGTCTACAAAAATAAATTTTTGGATGGCTTTTTAGATTTAGTAATCGATTTTGCATATTTAAGATGAATGGAACACTGATATGAATTCTATTTTTCTGTATTGCATCAACTTTCTTATAAATAACAGGTTTGTCATATGAAGGAATTTAGCATGTTTGAACTTGAAAACTAAGAAATAAAATTAACCAGAATAAAAAATTGATACTTATTCGCCTTAATTTACCACAACAGAGTTTAGAACATAAAAAGTCATAAGCATATTACCTTAAAACTTTGAAAAATGCAACTTACATTTCAAAACAAAAATACTAATAAATATTGCAAAAATATTCTACATCTCTTTAATATGGATAGAATTACCTATACCAAGTTTCATCATCTCAGCAGTTTTTATTTCGCAATTATAAGCAAATGAAATTTTGAGTTTCTAATGCTAAAATAAAATTTGGATTTTTATTGATATCTTGAGAAATAATATAACTATTGACATAGATTTTTTTTTTATGTAGTAGTATGAATTATTCTGCACATTTTATTTTGTATTTTAAAATAATTTTGAGCACATGAAATATTTTATCAAAATTGATGTTAAAAAATTTTGAATCGCAATACTTATAAATTTTAACAGTAATCGAAGCAGATGGCAATTCACTAGAATGTTACCATAAGGCAGCAAAACAGAACTTTTCTTGCTTGAATGAATGAATTATTTTAATTATACACTGCTCCTAGTAATCTTGGTCTGTACAATACCACTGGAGCCACAAAACTAAATTCCTGTTTTTTCCAACTGACTATTTTCTTACATTTGCAACACATATGTTACACATTCTACAAGGGGCCTACAGTTTATTCTGATGCCTCAATTCC
Organism: Araneus ventricosus; assembly: GCA_013235015.1. NCBI lineage: Eukaryota > Metazoa > Arthropoda > Arachnida > Araneae > Araneidae > Araneus > Araneus ventricosus. The sequence continues at coordinate 17,694 of BGPR01019057.1, read as the reverse complement.
ATTGCATTATATGGCACAAAAACACAAATGAGGTGATGTTTCTATTTTGTTTTTCAATAATAAACATCTTCAAAGTGGGATTAAATATACTCAAATTAACTTCGATCATAAACATCCATGAAATAACAAAATTCATTTTGTTTGCTCCAGGTTTTTGTCCTTCGCAATGTTAACCCTTCGAAGATGGTGGAAAGCTCAATGCTACCAGGCGGCTGACACACCCGTGTGACAGTTGTCATCAAAGGGTTAAACAAATAAACTAACAATACAACTAATGCACTAAAACAGACAATATAATCCACTAAACTCCCATTTAGACACATAAAGAAATAGGTTGAGTACTGGCTGATGAAAGTTATAACTACTTCACTTTATGCTTGCCGATGCTGATGAAGACGTTGTCTGTTTATGTCAGCTCATCATATTCTAAGTTTTCAATTGGTAAGTCTACTAACAACTGAATGTGCTTCCATCTGATAATATTTTGATGTTTGTAATAATAAAATGAGGCATAATGAGCCCACTCAAACCAATTATTTACTTTTAAACTCCAACTCAAAGTTTTTTTTTTGTTTGTTTGTTTGATTGAAAATAGAATGCACTTTTTAATTATTGTCAATTATAAACACTCTCTTAAATATAAAATTTAAAAAAATACATGATAAGAAAACTAATACTGTGCTCGTATTCTGGAGAACAAGTTTAACATAAAACAAATGGCCATATGTTAAAAAAAGCAAAATCAATTCTGACCAGTGTTATCATCAATATAATAAAGGAAAACATTTACTGAAAAATCAGATTTCAATAAAAACTTAGCTTACGATTCAGCAAAAATTCTCTTTTGTCCATGCTTCTTTTCACTTTTACCATGGTGAGCCTGTAAAAATAAATTAATGATATACCACTATTCTCATCAGGAAATTTTTTTTACATAAAGATTAAAACAGTCTTTTCACATATTTCTCTATGAATAGCTATTGTGTTATGGAACCTGTGTGCAATTAAATTAGAAATCGACTAAAGAGAAAAAAAAATTGCCTTTGAGTTCTCTTTCATATGAGACAGGGCCTCACAGAATTTAATGATTCTTAATCTTCTGAATACCCAATTTTTTTTCAAAATCACTTCAAAAACTGTACATTTTTTAATTGCAAACTTCAATTCTACATATGTTTGAGAGATAAAATATATTGTTTATTTTTGCAACATTTTTTTTTTTTTTAATATATATTTAGATCATAAAAATGGATCGAAACAAATTTTTAGATGTAATCATATAAAGGCAAAATTCTGAAAATAAATCTTGAGTAAATTATGATTATATTCCCAACTATTTTATAAATACAATGAAACTAATGAAAATACGTAATATTTACAAAAATTACACTAGAAATTAAGGTTCGTGAGCTAAATCTCAAAACAAGGTTCCAAGCAAAGTCCTATTTCACATTCTTTACACCAAATTAGTGTCTTTGATAATGTTTGACAGTTGCAGTTTTTTGGAGCAATAAATTACAGCTTTTTTTTTATGGTATTAGGAAGTATGTGGCTTGCAAAATGAGGAGCTGTCAATCTCAACGAGTTCAGAGTGGAATTTGGTCCTCTAAGCAAACTGCTTGAATCCCTGTTCAATATTTTTGGATACTTTGCTTAATCATTTGCACATGAAACTCCAGAAGCTTTATCTTTTGTCGTGGGTTGTGCTTTACACAAAGTACGTAAGACTTCTACAGCAAATGATTTAGAAATTGGCTAAAATTTTTTACAAGATACTTTCTTTGTTGTTTCCTGAGAGTATGATAGTAAGACATGTCTTAGTCACATACACACATTAATCCCTGTCCACTAAACAATTAAAACTACTTTCATCATCCAAAATATTATCAGGGATATAGGTACTGTCATTTGTTAACCATCTCCTGCAAGTCATCCCGGAATTTAAAAGAATAATGAAAGTAACACTTGCAAAATCAGTTAGTGAACGTGTCCATAATTTTTTTAATATTTGTGTAAATTATCGCTATCAATTAAACAAACACTGATTTAAAGACTAAACACTGCAGAAAATGCATTATTGAAAGTTAAATGCTGAAAAAAAACAAATATGTTTTTAAATAAATAAAAGCAAAAAATGCATGAAAGCGGAAATCGCGAGATGGTCAATTTTTCCTACATATACATTGCCATGGAAATTGTGGGATAAGCCCTTGGAGGGTTAATAAAAAGGAGGTTCCTTTATCAATGTACCTTAATTCCCCCCCTGGGCACCGCAAGTACACCGATGAGTTGCTGCCGGATAAGTAAGCAGGAACTCGCTTCCCCTGGTATAGTAACATTGGGTCTTCCGAATCCACTACCAGTGATAGTGAGTGCCTCCTTCAGGGGAGGGGGGGCCGAGGCCCGGTGATGGACTACTAAGACTTCAGCCTCAGCACTCGAGCTATTGCAGAGGCTGTCACTCAGTTGTACCTGGGCACTACGGCAGGGCAGGGCGATTCGGTTTTCCAGTTGTCAGTGTACCTTCTCCTTGACTTATGACCATCTGCACTTAGAGCCACCAAAAACTGATTCCAAATTTCAAAATAAAATGTAATTTCAGGTTGTATTTTTGTTAACAGTAAGTATAATGGAGTATATATTATGTTTTTTTCATATTATGTACAGTAATTATATGTACATAGATTGAATTTTTATGTTTTATGTACAATTTTTATAACTTGTTTGAATAATTTTAATAGAGTTGAAAAATATAAACCTGACTTATGACCTAACAGTCAGAATGGAACTCGGTCATAAATCAAGGAAGACTTGTACTAAGAAACAAAAAATAATTTTTTACAATATTGTTTGTTTAATAAACAGCATTCTTTAAGATCCTCAGTTGATTTCTTCTTTTGCTAGTGAGTTAACACTAATATTTGCCAAGTTATCTTTAAGATCTGCCAAGTTATTGTTAAGATTTGCAGTTATTGCTGCAATTTAGCAGGGTTTTGTACCGGCTGCTCTAATGGAATAGTAACATCACTGGATCTAACTTTGTGATAAGCAAAACAAATTTGCAAGGATAGTTAACAGGATCCATTGATAATGGAAATGAGCTTAGCAAGGAGTTAGTGTTCAATTACAAATTTTTCACTTACAAATCTATTCACAAAATAATTTGATATATAACTGAAATAAATACTACAATCAAAAGTAAGTTCTTACTTCTTGAAAACAAAGACTACACAAGTTTAACTGACATTCATCACATTGCCATAATGCTTTTTTATGACAAAGGCCACAAGCATGAGTCGAACCTTTAAAAAATAATAAATTATGTGGAAGACAATTGGCAACACAATAGAATTTGTATAAACCATCTCTTAATAATAACTTAATTTCAAATATAATTAAAAATACAATTTCAAATACCACTCCAATATACTCCAGATATTAATATACATTCTGTCAAAAAGGTATGATAATCATTCATTTAAAAGCCCTGCATAAAAGATACTTAGAAAGGCTTTTTCTCTAAGTTGGCAGCCAGTGAGCCTAATTATAAAGCGAATTTAGAGTGCTATCTGTCACAAGTTTCTTTTCAGATAAAGGTTTTTTTTAAGTCTATGACATGAATGTTCCATGATTTTTACAATGAATAAAAATATCAAGGAAGAGAAGAAAAAAAAGTTTGTGACAAAATTTGAGCTCTTAAAAAAACTTCTTATGACGAGTCATTGAAAACATTGGAAAAAGAACACATTGAATTAGTTCTACCTAAAACACAAGCATTAGCGGTTTTTCGCACAGGCACTAGAGGTGCTCACCTCATACCTCAAGACTCGAGGGGGGCGCCTCAAAACCTATTTGACATATTGCAGTGCTAAGCCAACACTGATGGGTAGAGGGGCTTCAAATCAATTTTGTGCCCGTGGCCTCAAAATGCCAAAATTCACCACTGAGAATTAAACTGACACAAAGGGCAGTTATTAAAATTCACGGAGGGTCGAGAAATGTTAAAAACACGATTCCTTCCAGTCGGCTTCAAGGTATTCAACTGAGGAAAACATCAACAAAGCGAAAGATGTTGTGATGGAAAATCCTCATATAAGTTTGAGAGAAATGCCTATGGATCAGGATATACCACATGGAAAATTTTCACATGATTTTAGTAGATATTTTTAAGCATGAGATGTACTAATGGCACAGCTAGCTTGAAAGAAATGCATTTTCTTCAAAAACAGCATTACAAGCAGGTTGCTTAAGACATGCTTGATTGATCTAACTCGGACCTTATATATATGAAAAGTAACATAATTGGTAGTGAGAGTTGGGTGTCTGAATTTCAACTCAAATTACTACCTCCAGGAAGATGTTTTGAATCAAATGAAGTCTCTAAACAAAATTTCCTATAGGAACTGAAGGCAATACCTGGAATGTGCCTACAAAAAATGTTTCGACATTTGGAATAATCAATGGCACATGCGTATTGCATTAAATGGGGCCCACTTCCAAGGACGGCAAAATGATTTTGATGATTAAATAAATATTTTGTGTTTTATTGAAAAATTCTGGTTATTTTTTTACTGAATCTGTGGCTTTTGTGGTCATATGCAACATGCAGCTTTCTAATAACATTTATTAACGAAGATTAACAAATACTCAACGAGCACATGATGAACACTGACACACTAACAACGAAACTGATAGTTAAGAAACAAATGACAATATTTATAGCACTGAAGAAAGTAGAAGTTGTAGTGAAAGCTGTTGCACAAGCTTCAGGAGCCACACTGGAATAGACGCCAGCCTGGTTCCAAAATGGCAACGCTACTGATTGCCACAAATCTATATAATATTTCTATTAATAATTTACTACAGCCAATATTTAAAAAATCTTCAAAATAATATTTAAGATAAACTACTTTTCATCAAAAACTAAGACCAATTTTTTTTTTAAATGACTTGAGTTTTTTTTATACAAAATAATATGATTTCATTTTTCTTAAGACACAAATTAAAACTTTATGTATTATAAAGGATTAGCATTAGAAAGCATGGTACTTTTCCGTTCGCCAATTGTGAACCAAACGCGAGCCAAGTCGGCAAGCAAAGCGATTTTCCGTTAGGCGGGCACAAATGTTGGCAATTGTGAACCAAACGCGAGCCAAGTCGCCAAGAGAATGGTTGTAAGAAATTTGGCGGGATTCTACATTATTTGGTGATTTTTCGCTTGAGTCCGGCTAACGGAAAAGTACCGAAAGCACATTAAAAATAATTCTAGCAATGAAATATCATACATAATTAAACTGTATAAAATATTTTAAAGAAACGAAAAAGCATTAAAATATCTTCACATTTCAGATAATTATTCTGGAAAAAAATATATATCCTCTCACTCTTACCTTTAAGAGAATCCAGACTTTGATACCTTTTATCATTATGTACCATTTTCACTTTTAAACTATATATAAAATAAATAAATTAGTAATGAAGAATCTACATTTTATGATTGATACACTTAAACTCTCAATTTCTATCAAAGAAAGCTTATTAAATCAATAATAACTCAGTTGTTCAAGAAGTTAAACTCATGGCATAGTAAATTTTGAAAAAGTGAAGATGAACAATTTCTTATCAGTTACTTTCCCAAAAGGTTTTTATTTAATATTTTCACAAGAATTCCTTTCATTATACACTCAGTGGCAGTTAGTGCATTATCACTGTGTGGGTGCTGTAACTTATAGTCCTTCACTGCATAGTGATGATTTCTGTATAACAAACTATTCACTTTTTTAATTAATTTTGATGTATACATGTATATATAGGAACTTAAGATTTGCGCAAGGATAAAGATACATTTATGCATTACTTAATTTAGAATTCTTTGTTCAGTTAAAAGTTATCACACTGATCAATCAATACAAAGGAAATCCTCAAAATTAAGGTATGATACACAGAGAAATACAGAAATAAATGGAACTGGTCATTCTATTCAAAATAGAAATTTCTTAACAGTAATTTCATTCTTAAATACTGCAAATATTATTCTTATTGTGCCAATTAAGTTTTGAAAGTATCATGGATGTTCATGACAAGAAATGAACTTCAGCTGACTATAGAGCATTTATAAGATAGACCACAGTATTTCCAAAATATAGATAATGTTGAATTTGGCATTCAACTATTTTACACATAATTACAGCATTTTCACAATATTCAGAGAATGAGAACAATAAGAAAAGAATTTTTCAGGTACATTGTTAATGTGCTTGGTATTTTCAGTTCCAACTTGCTTCTTAAGAAATTTCCAAATTTCGCTAATTTAAGCGGCACTTTCACTTCCAAAGGACACAGTATCACATTATTTTCATAGAATAAAACCATAACCAGTCTATAATTATGAATTAATTATAAAAAAAAGTTTAAAAAATTGAACTCCTTATTGACCAGATAAGAAATTTCTTTTGAATGCAAAAGGCAATGACTGCACAAAAAAACATGCTCATTGAGCAATTGTTACCTCGGAAGAGCATTTCTTATGTTTGCACTAAGGATGCCTAAAGCATGTACATCAGGAGGAAACTTCACAGCTGAGTCATCACCTTCTAAATTAATTATTTCCTGGTAAGAAAAAAACATACAATTTTTCATTTAAATCCAAACAAAATCTTGTGTGAACAGGAAAAATACAAAGGAAAAAGAATGAAAACCATAAGTAGAAACAAATTTAATTATTCTCCTGATGATTTTTGATTAGCAGATAGAAAATTTTTTTTAGCAATTGCTTGTAATTTTCAATCAAAACCATTGTTCACCCTCATGATTGTCCAAACGTCATGAAAATTCATATAAAAACTAAAGTAGACCTCAAATCTTTGATTCTCAATGATAATATGTTACTGCTCAGATTTAAATGCATATGCAGGGTGTTTCAAAATTCGTGGTACAAACTTTAAGGAGTGATTGAACATACCTAAATAAACACAAATCACCAACCAATGCATGGTCATAACTCTAATGGTGAAGCATTAGAGAGCAGAGGCATTTTTCATTGAGTGGCTAGCATGCTTACCCCCGATTTCTCACAAATGGACTTTTCCTAGAAGGGTGGGTTAAATGAAGGACCTCAACTACAATGAAAACCTCCTAGATTCTCATGAGGATCTCATTGGGGGTTTGTACCTGTACATGCCATAAAAGAAATGCCTATCTTTTAGCAAATGCATACTGATAACTAAGTCTGTAGTATGAGCCTACATCAATGTTGGTAGCCATACTTTTGGAGCAGTGTAAATATGTTCCTAAAACTAATCGCCTTTCCTTCTTTTTCATTGTTGTTTTTTCATCATCTCAGGATACAGCAACTATTATCCCTTGTATTTCACTATTTCAGAACTGACCATGCATTTTATGGTGATTTGTGTTAACCTAGATACATTCTATCATCACTTAAAGTCTGTAACACGAGTTTTGAAATGGGCTGCATATACAAAATTGTAAAAAATGAAATCATATTAATTATTATAATAAATCATATTAACCTTTTCTTTAAAGATAATACAAATGCTGAACTAGCAGAATTTTTTCCTTTGCCTATAGGGATGGTATACAGGGCGATTACAGTATCTGTGAGATATTCTTAATCATTCTGTATATTGTCCTGCATAATATACTACTTTAACCCTCTAACATCAAGCAAGGTGGTCCGGGACGGTCTAGAAATTTCGCCTTAACATCAACAAAAGCCAGTGAGAGGCGGTTGGCTTCTTTTGAGGGGAGGTTCTGGGATCGCTTCAGAGATAAAGCGTTAAGGGGTCCAATTATCCTAGCCCATCATAGCCCATTTCCGTGCGCCTTTAGGGAAGCTTATGGCGGGGGGTGAGACGGTGGGATAAAAGACCACTCTGATTGGAAGAGTCCAATTCATGTAGCATCCTCCCAAAAAGTCCCGGTGTTAAAAGGGCTAGGAGAAAAAAGTCACCTCAGGATTAAAGAGTTAAGCTTATTTGCTTGAAATTATTCTTACCTTTAACTTCCAACACTCTATAGCAAATGCTAGAGCTCTATCAATGACTATAGATGTATATTTTTGAACAGAAAAACCTCTGAACATCACACAATTATTTAAAAAAAACTTTATTACAATGTTGTTACTTTCTGAGGACCAGCAAAATATATTAATTGAACAAATCAGCTCAAACTATAATTTAATTTGCATGAATATTAATCATAAAAGTTATAAGACCATTTAAAAAACATTGTTACCTTGCATGTTGGACAAGAAAGAGTCTTATTTTTTTTATCAGCTAAATACAAACATTTTTCACATATTGAATGGTGACAAGTTAAAATACGAGGAAATTTTGCACCATCATGGTACCTGGCACCATCTAAGAAAGAAAAAAGGAAGTGATACAAAATTAAATAAAACTTCACTTTTAAATAAATTTTAAAACTTTCACATTTTTTTTTAACTTCAAAGTTTCTTTTACATTGATTGTTATTATAAATATGTATTGTTGATGAACCTAATAATTTTTCTATATAAAAAATTTTATATCAATATTAACATTTATTATAATCAATATAATCAATTTACTTTAATCAATATTAACATTATTTTAACAAGAGAGCATCAGAAAAACTATATTTTTATCATTATGTTGGCAAACTGCATAAGTTCACTATAAATTCATAAAATGTTCATTTTACAAGCATCATAAATCTATATATTTAAAAATAACTTTCAAAACCAAAGGAGAGCCCCTCCCCCCAGCCCCAACCACTGAACTTATTTCGATAATTTTTATTTCATATGAAAGCTTATGACCCCTAGATATGCCATCAAGGGTCATCTGCCACCCACCACCCTCCATTTTCAAGATATATCACAAAATGAAATTTTGGCAGAGTCCCTCAGCCTCTCCAACTGCCAAGTTATTTCGTCAAGCATAGCCACAGGCTCTTACTATGCGGGCAAACAGATAATTGCCAAAGGCAGCTAATAAATTATAACTTTTTAATTCTATTTTACCTGAACAGATTTGTTTTTCCTGTAAAATATCTTTAAAATGACTTCAAAAATTTTCATTTTAAAAAACATTACACATTTATTTTGCGTTTAAGTATTTAAGTTTTATTAATAAATTATGCATATTTTCTAAATATTTATTTCAGTATGTAGGGGAGAGGGGGTATCTTTTAACAATTTTTAGTATAAACTCATTTTTGAAGAAAGTATATATTTTTTATTTCAGTTTTTAACATCATTGGTTACAACAGAATCTTAGGCAACTATTCAATTTGTATCCGAGTTCCTGGTCATAGCTAAAAGATGAAACTATGCATTTCAACTGAAGCCTAAATCTGCTGAAACATACCGTATCCATGGGGCACTTTTCAACATGGTATGATGGAGCATCTTTCAACAAATATACATAACAACTCATTTCACTCAATGAATTTAAAATTTTATCGAAATATAACAAATGTACAGAAAAATACGGTGATCTAACAAAATTTATCTGGTTTTAAGTTAACTTAATTTTTCTTGTTTTCATTATTTGTTCCAGTCATTTTGAGCTACTTTCAGTTTTGACTTAAATGTCCCCATTATTCTGGCAATTCATAAAATCCTTAACCCATTGAATTCCAGCTATATTATTCTCATTCCAACTACTTGGAGTGCTTGAGTCCATGCATTTTGAATAATCATACGCAAGCTGTCGTACTTTTTTGTAAGTCAAACAAAGTGAACTTTTAATAATACACTCACAAAGCATGCTTTTTTTATATATGTGGAGAAAACTTGCTGACATGTATACTTAGAGCTAAAGCACTGCAATGAAGCATCCAATGTTATGTTATCATCAAGACCAACTGTTTTACTCTATTTTAAATCTATAAATTAATGTAGAAAAGGGCATTCCACATAAGTCTGCGGCTGTTCCAAGAAACATGCAATCTTGAACTACTTGCACAGCCTTTGAAATCTCTTTTTCTTCTGTCTTATAATGCTTCTTTATGCAAGTTCAAACCATCTTGCCCAAGTCTCAAAGTTACTTAATTGAATTAATACTTCCTTAATATGAGGAATACATTTTAATAGTGTTGAAATGAGCCCTCAGATGTTTGTTCAAAGGTGTCCCATGTGCAGCTATTAAGTTTAAAGTACTATAACTCTCTTTAGAAAAGGAATTTCTAGTTGCTAATAGTATTGTTTGATGCAGAAAATCTTAATTAGTTTGGTGAATAAACCCAACTTATCTCATAAGTATGTCATGGAGTAAGAAAAATTCAGTGATGAAAAGAAATTTCAATTTTTACTTAGCAGGTCACAAAACAAATCTCATTCCATAGCAAAGCTGAAGTTTGAGAAATGGAATGAAGCCTATTGCCAGAAGACATTCTCTTCTGAAACTTGATTAGCCACCTATTAGCCGATCAAATAGCATTTCCAATGGAGAGAAATGCTAACTGTTGAAAGGTGGTCCCCTCTCCCCTACTCAGAAATAAATTAAAAGAGTGAGTTAATTATCTTTGGATTCTTTCATATCAATATAAAAAATCATTCTACTTTAACAAAAATATAAATGGAAGTCTTGAAAGTAGTTTTAACTTTGAAATTTTAAATCAGCTTTTAACATGTTTACAATATCAAAGTGAAGGGAATTAGAAGAGTAAAATTTCATACCTGACGATAAATTTCCATGGAATTTTGAAAATGCATACTATACTAAGTAAATTATCGCTTATGAAATTTTATGGTTTAAGACTTTTGAGAAGATAAACTTTTTTTTATACAGTACCTTTTAAATGAAACTACAGTTAGATTTAAAAACATGATTGCCACCAAATTCGCAAGATGTTCGCCAACCATTTGGTCTTAACTGTGTTAAATCTAATACTAAGACTTATCCCTTGAAAAAATTCAAATTTGGCAGACATGCTGTGTTTTTATGCCTAACCAAATATGCAATATACAATTAATAACAACATAGGTATTTTCTTCCTCCCATCTTTGTTTTCATTTAAAATCTTGAATTTCAGCTTTAGCATATATCGTGATCAAATGCTAGAAAATATAAGTTTCCAATAAACAAATATCAAAAGCCTGATCATATAACAAGAAAATAAAATTTACATGTAGATACTGAAAGAGATATTACAATTTTTATTCATTCTTAACTCCATTCAATTACAATTCAATATTCCACACATAACTCCTAAATTTGGATTTATATGCAAGTTTTTATATTTTTGTATACTAGTTCTTTTCATATTAAATTGACAAAAAGAAATTTAAAAAACTGTATAGGATCCAATCTCAATAATTCTGAAAAATATAAAATATACATATTATATTTGTATTGTAAATTACACAAACAATTACAAACATTATAAATGTTTTATGCATGAATTTATGAAGCATCTTCCCTGTAATTTGAATTATGAAGCTCCTAATACTACATGAAAAAAACACAAAGAGTCTTACATATATTCATCATAGTACATACCTATATTTTAACAGAAAAAAGTTAAGGAATAAATTCATATTTTTCATTAAGTTTTAGCAATGGTAACTAGATGAAATGTTCAATTGAAAATATAAAAAGATTTTCATGCTCAATGTAAGAGCATAATTTGAGAAATTTTGACTTTCTCCATATTAATTACTTCATTAATTTTGTGCATGATCTAAGCAAAGAATTTTGTATGAAACTCAAGTAATCTAAAAAAATTATTCCTTAGACATTCTATCCCTTCAAATGCATTTATTAGTCTTCTGACAAATATTTTAATTATAGTATGACAGAAGCGGTGTGTAACATGCGATGGCGGTATTCTATATGTTGAATATAGAATTTTAGTTCAAGAGAAACTAAATTTGGCACAAAAATACTTAGAAGTTGATAAAGTGAACCTCAAAGAAGTCTTTCAACAATTTTAATTATTTTAATCTATGTGGTACACAGATGAGTAATTGATGTACAAAGCTTTACTACAATTTTTTTTGCAATTTTAATTTTGTAATGGTTGTTATAATTATGTAGAAAGATTGTTAAAGCTATAAAATTAAACACAAAAGTACCAAAGAGGGTGCCAAATTGAACCTAACAGCTACTTTCAAATCAATTTAACTTGATGTTAACTAAAATTTAAAAGATGTACAGCAGATATCAAATAAAATATCACATGTACCATTCTGACATTATATGTCACAAAAACTATCAGAATTTGTTAGGTTTAAAAAAATAAACGTGCTAAATGTCCGATTCAGCAGTAAAAATGTATATTCAATGTATCTGGAGTCTTTATTTTTCATTTACAAATTAATTTTTTTTTTCTTTGTTTCTAAGGCTTCCTAGAGTTTGGTGTCAATGAAAATACACTACTGAACACTAAATTCTATCATAATTATTACTTAAACTGTTTATAAGAAAATTAGTGCCAGAACTTGTTTTGCTACCACTATATATCACTTACAGTATCAGACAAGTGCAATGTTTTATTTTTGGATTTTGCATCATTTGACATTTTAAAACAAAAATTTTAAAAAGTTTAGTATAAAATACTGGGGTTTTTTTATTTTCATATATTTAATTTAAAAGTAAAAATGTTAAAATCTCGCAATCTTATTAGAAACTTCCTGATAAATTCTCTTCCGGAGATTAACACTGATAACTTATTCTACACTACGTAAACACAACAGGTTCTTTCTTTCATGTATACATCATTTCTGTTAGAAAAACTCTATTTCAGATATAATTATAGCCCACAAAAATTTTTAAAAAGCAAAAGACGATAAATAAAGTAAGAAACCGAAAGTTAAAAAAAAGTGTGTTCGTTAAAAAATAAGAAAAGACGCATTTAAGATTTTAAAAAATAACTATAATAGCTTGGAATTACATTCATAAACCGTCAAATGCTAACAAACAGTGCTAGTAAATCCTAAAAAATGTTTTTAAAAAGAAATTAATATATCGGATTAGGAACAATTTTTATGGTACAAATTATCATTAAATAAGAAACAACATATTTTACAATAGGATGGAAATTTTACAAAAAAAATATAACACATAATAATAGCTACAACCTTTACTAGCATAGGGTGAATTGCATTTTGCACACGAGAAAGGTTTCAGCGAATGCAGCATCTTTAAAGTCACAGAATTCATTCGGTAAATAAATACATTTAGATACTAAAGATAAAATAATTTATGAGATTCTTTACAAAGCTTATTCTGCAACGAATTCCGGATTTATAAACAATGCTTTACAAAATTTAAATAATCTTTATCGCGTATATACAAATAACAATTCTCATTGTTAACAAAATTCGCACACTCTTTTCAAAATTCCTGACACTACTTTGTTTACCATTTAAACGCGTTACCGCAAGAAAAAGTAAAGAAAGAAATATCTGCTGCCATCCTACAAAACAATCACGATGTAAAATTGCAAGTTGTTTTTCTGTATTTTTGTTTATACTTTATTTCTATTGCTTTATACTTCATTTCATAATTAAAAGTTTTCAAACGCTTATTTTAAATTAATAAAATCAGCGACGATGTTATCCCCTGGACTTCCATTCTGCACATTTTGTAAGGGCGAGTTTTTTGTTTTGTTTATTTACATTAAATGACGTACGATGTAATTCCGGTGTAATGCTATGAGTCATACTATCGCATTTCCGGAGTTTTTGTTAGATCACGCTCAGTGAAAGGTAAACATCACCCTTCCATTCTTCCCGCCCCCCCCCCCCTATTTTTATGAAAATAACTCCTCCCGGCGCGTGCGCAAAAGCGCGGAGGGTTTCCGAATCCGTTTCTAAACAATAGCTTCGTTGCATGGACGAGTTTTCTGTTTTGTTTATTTGGGGTAATGTAGATGTTCAGCTACACCAACCGACTTCCGGTATAATGCATCAAAATTTAAACTCTCTGAATAATACGTTTGTTTCCTTTTCACGTCATTCATTAAACTACATTAAAACAAAACTGCAAAACTCTATGGAAACCCCAGTAGCACAGAAATATCATATAATATTTGCATAATGTTACACAATAACAATGAACACCAAGGAACACCGAATACCGTAACATAGTATTGTATTGTATCTATCAGTTTTTCCGAGATACTAAATGTTCACAAATAATATAAAAACAATGTTTTTTATTTAAAAAATCTTCATTTTAACTCATTATTGGAGGTTTTATTTCAAAAGAACTCCACTGGAACAGTTATTTTTTAAGATGCTGAATATTATTTCATACTATACAATACAATGCATACAATATTTTATTTTCTACATTTATCAGCGCTGTTCAATATTTTAAGCTGAAGTTATTCTTACCGTCGACAGATGGCAGCATGATGAAAATTTAACACTATATTAATCAACGTTGAATCATATGTCCGAAAAAATATTTTGAAAATGTTCCATTGGAATAATAATGTTTACACAATCTTTTTGTTCTACTGTATATAAAAGGCGGGCCGGATTCAGCTAATGAAGTTGATCATAAAACAGCTCTCTTATATGGATTATTTACTGTTCTGTGAAAAAAAATTGAATGTTATTCTCATCGTAAAAATATGCACGTGATTTATTGCGAATCTTGTATTTGATTTACAATCAATACTGTAATTATAAATGTTAAAGGCGTCTCGTGAAATTGAAAGAGGAATAAATAAATTTCAAAATTATTTGAAAACCTTTCAATCATATTATTATAATTACGTTTAAACCTTATTTCCATGGTATTAAATTATGAAAGCTTCTAGAGCAGTGTTTCCTCTTTGGCTTCCAATTTCATTTTAACTCGAAATTTAACAAAAATCATTTTACGTAAATTAAGTTGTTTTAAATTTCCTTAAAAGTCAGAATATTACCGCTTCCTGACTTTGTTATCATCATTTACGCTTTCTGCTGCAATCCTGAGCATTGAAATTCTGCGGTTTGGTAAGCAAAAGCTCTCAGGTTCAAAGCTCTATTGTAGAAGGTATTTAAAAGTGCTTTAGAAGTTCCAGGACAGATTAAGCAATTAACATTTTTCATGCTTCTAAAATGTATTTCAAAGCAAACCAGTATGTTGTTTATGTTATTCAATGATATATAATATTTTCATTAAGTACCAGCACAATATTATTTAATATGGTATAATATATACAGTAATATATGACATTATGCAATATTATAGAAAAACATGTAATGTTGAAAAAGTCTTACGTTTTTACCTTTAATATTGCAAAAATAAATGTACAATATTCACCGCAAGTACATGATAGACAAATAATATATACTTTCCTGGAAAACACATACAATGAGCAGGGTCCTCGATATTTTTAACCAACAAAACATTTTTTGCTTTATTGTTTTCATTTCTAAATCTATAGGTACAATCCACTTTTAATTTCTGTAAATATTATGTAAAGTGTTTTGAAAATTAAATAAAGGTAATATTTATTCTTATTTACTTTTTAAAAAAAAATTTTTTAGTTCTTCATGTCTTTTCAATCAATAGGTGGCCTGTCCCCAGTGGCAAAAGAAATCATTATATCTTGCAATGTTCTAATTTGAAGACACTAGAATACAGCTAAAATGTAACATTGTATGTGTTACCAGAGATAAAAAATTTTTCCACAAATATCTCAAAAGAAAAGTAATATTCTTCATCTTCATTTATCATCTATCTCTCAGAACAGTTTAAAAAACACCTGGAACAAATTATTCACACAGATGCAAGATCTTCTATAATACTATATAATACATCCCCACACATGATATTTTTGATTTTTACATTAATCTGCATTGGTCAATATTTTGGAGGTGAGACCATGTAATCCGACAGATGGCAACAAAAGCATACAGTGTTGATTCTTATTTTGAGGGGTAGAAGTTATTCTTATGGGCTTTCCGTCAGCACCAGCAGGCTCTAATAGCGCTATATTATACAGTATTCACCAGAATAGTATTTTAAAATATGTTTGAATAATAATGTACACTAGTCATTTTGTTTTTTACTGTCATCTAAAAGCTTCCCACTGATTCAACTAGGAAGATAACTATTATCTTATCAACCATCTTAACGTATCGATGAAAAAAAAGAATTGAGTGTTATTCTCAGTAAAACTATGACGTGATTTTTTTGTTCGAATGTATGTTGATTTTCAATCAATGCTGTTATTATAAACTAGGGGCTCGCATAATATAAACTCGCCCAACCCCAAAGAAGGTGCGTGCAATCTCCAGGTTGCTACTATCAATTCACTCGCTATAATGAGAACCTGTGATATTAGGGTCAACTACAAATCTCACCTTATATGTATGAATCAGCACCTATTACAGCTACAGTGCTTTAACTTAAGTCAGCGAAATGAAGTCTTTAGCAACTCAGAAAAGATATTTTCTTAAATAAAACTTACAAATAAACTTGATTTCCTTTTAATACTTTCGCAATAAAGGAATATCGTTGGCCCTGAAAGGGTCGTTTTTATATATTAAGAAAACGCTTCAGAAGGAACCTCCTATACTTTAATTAAATATTTCATTTTGGAACTATCACAGAGCAAGTTAAAGATTGTGCTGTACGAAAGCGGTGTCATACATATTCAATAAATTCTATATATATAAAATAATACAGTGGAAACAAATTAAAAATGTTAAAAAATACTTAGTAAATCAATACAAAACCCTCAAAAGCAGGACAAATATTTCACATTTGGGGCTACCCACAATGGGTGAAGATCGTACTCCTAAAAACCTCAGAATGCGAAAGCAGGGCATGCATATTCAGTACATTTCATATAAAAATAATATACCTTGTTGAAGATTGTACTCTACAAAAAAATTATCCATGAAGCAGACATATTCTGATCACTGAGGATATCGTCATCATTGAAACCAATTAAAATGTAGTACAAAAAAATACATGACAATCAATCACAGAAAACTTCCTCCTTAAGCACAGTTCAATATTTCACGGCTTTGGAGCTACCACAGAATGAACAAAGTTTTCTGTCCCAGCAGGACCGTCTAAAAAAATAACACTTTGATTATATCTGGCATTGTTGTGCACTGCATAGCCGTTCACAACATTTAAACAATTTAACTTATGCCGTATAATAGTATTTGTATATTACAGCTTGTCAAGTTCGCTCTTACGAAAACGCACAGGCAAATCACAGTTTGGTAGATGCGGTTTTGGAGACTTAAGTGTAATGAGATGTGCGCTTGGTTCAGCAAGTGCATGTGAGGAGTCAGTCTGTTCAAGACTCAACGATACACAAAGTCTCTAAGTGAGCGCAGTACTGCACCAAATCTGGGAACATCTCCACTTCTCCAGCCACAAATCATTGCGAACAGCACTTTAGCTTCATCTCAGGGGTTGGAGAATTGTACAGCGTCATTCATCTTCACCTCCCGAAGGAGTCCATACTCCTGACGTAGCTTGTTGAAATGTGATAAAATGTTAAATATTTGGTCCATCTCTCAATAAAACTAATATTTTGAACTTGCGCAGTAATAGCATCCACCAAATAGTACCTCTCAGTATAAGTATACTAACTTGGCAGTCTCCCAATAACATTTATCCCAGTATAACTTCTGCCAATTTGTATTCTCTTATATCAAACATATAATATTGTAGAATTCCCAGGTAAAGAAATGTTGCCAGAGCACAGAAGAGATCGGCTTTGTTTCAA